>BLKR01011963.1:0-25184 GCA_011170035.1 Teleogryllus occipitalis | reverse complement strand
ATATATATCATATTCGTTGAAATCACTGATATTTCAAATATTTGCTTCAGTTCAATTTTTTTGGGCGTCTTCCTATAACTACAATATTGAACGTAGAAATTGTTTCCCTAATTAAATTTGTTGTTGAAATACAGATCTTGAAGTAAAGTCATGTCAATTTTTTTTTTAGAAAATGTAAGTAGATTTAGGGTAATTATGCGTGAAATATTGGCATTTTCAACACATATTTTCATAAAAAGGATCCCAATTTTTCTTTAAAATTATCTTTTTGTAAGTATCTAAGAACGGTAAAAAAATAGTGCTAGTATTATTTGTGGTAAAATGTAAAAACAAAATGTCCCCAAAACCAAGTTTTTTAAAGAAGGTCACGAACAATTTTTTGATAAAACGAGTATACTTCTCGGAATTTCTGCTTGAAATTAAAGCAAATTATTAAAAAAAATCGATTTCTCAAAAACTGCTTCAAATTTGTTTCTTAACATTTTCCCAGCCATAAATCTAGGAGTTGTTAATAGAATGGTGTCTCATTTTTAACGAATCTTTTGAATTTTCGAAAATAACGTGTAGGAAATAATGGGGGAGACAATTAGACTTTTAAGCTTCAGCCTTAGTGAGTATGCATGAGCTACAACATGGTGTAACGGTGTATTGCACGGCAATTTAACTTGATAGACCTGAGTTCGTGTCTCGTTGCGGGAAAAATTCAAGGTAGAAAACACTTTTTGAGATTCATGTACTAGTAGTTCATGTGTATTGTGAAGCCATCACAAATAATGCGAGACACTGTGCGCTGTAGTAGCACCGCCAGTTATACTTGTATTCCATGATGTGACTGTCGATGCTTTAGAAACTTGATAACATTAATTTCAAAGTACAGGAAGGAATTGTGTGACTGTCTTCTCGACCTCCAAAGTTAGATACATTAGTATTGAATACAAAATTACATCGATAAGTGCGTGTTTCTTGATGATCTTTCCTGTGCCACCGATAATGAGTTCAGAGCACGAATTCTGACGACCATCACTTCCAGGTAGGGGCGACAAGATTAGCACCTTTCTCACGTCGTACATTAGCTTCTGAATAAAGTCAGCTTCTCATTGAAAAGAAAGGAGCAGGGGAGGGAGCTGGTAGAATGCGAAATCCGCAAGAACACGCTCCATCTCCATGATCGCTAGAACAAGGGCGGTTATGAACACGCCACACGAAAGGGGAAGCTGCTAGCGTAGATGGCGCTTAGCATTGCAAATCAGCAGCTAAAAGCGGCGGGTGTGAAGCGATGGGTGGGAGATGTGCAAGGCAAGGGGGAGGGGTGGGGGAGGCATGAAAGGAAATGACAGCGGGAGCAAGGAGGCGAAGGAAATTGAAAAAGATCAAGTGAGGGTGAGGCAGATCATGCGAAGATATCGTGACGAATTCGATGAGAGACGATGCGTAAGTGTGTAAAGAATTGATTGATTGGTTGATTTGTTAGTGATACCAAACGAATGAATCCGGGAGAGATGTATCTGAGCACTAGCGGATGTCACTGCAGTCCCTCTGACCGGGATATCTTAGGTTCAAGTCCCGACGGCGGCAGGATTTTTCGACACTAGCTTTTCAGCTATGTCGAATTCAGTCGCTGTCTGGAGGAGAATTCTAGCGGCCGGCTGCTCTGATCTGTTGTTTTCAGTGGTTTCTCCATTCAACACGAGGCGAATGCCAGGGCAGTATCCTAACAAACGGGCAAGGACCGCACGTGATCTCTCCTATCTCCGATCCCTTGTCGAATCCTCTTCCTTGTGCTATCCTATTCCCTTACACACACGTACACTAACATGCACTACACTACCACAGGCCGGGAGACCAGTCGGGAGATTAGAGCATGTCCCAGCTGGGGTGCGCGGTGCCCCACTGGTGGGAGATACCTGGTTGGGAAAACCACGCCTGCTGACGGTAGGCCGGCACTGGATTCAGCGGGGGAAATACCACCACCACCATCCGAGCAAACATGCACTACGCTTACGAGACCAATGGCCCTAGTATTTGACGCACTCGGAATCACTAAAAATCAATCAATCAACAGAACGCATCAACTACTAAAGATCATTATTCCCGTAAGCGTAGTGCATGTTTTATCACGAGCCGCGGGGTTTTCTCACCGCTAGATGGCGAGATTCGGCGCAAAACTAGTCGGTACAAGCTCAACTTTCCCAATTGGTCTCTGGAAATGTGTGGTAGTGTAGTGCATGTAAGCTCAAGTGTGTGTAAGTAAGGGGTAGAAAAGAATCAAGAAGAGGAAGGAAAGATCGCGCGCAATCCGTGGCCCGTTTGTTAGGGAACTTCTCCGACATTCAGCTGGTGTTGTTTGTAGAAACCGCGAAATACTACCGATCAGATGGATTACAGTAAATTTATTTATATGGATAATACTTTGAATAATTTATTTGAAGGTGGATTTGATTGTAAATTAATATAAATTAATTAGTTGATTTTGGCTCTAGAATGTGTACATATTGCCCGTCGCTCTCGTTTTAAGATGAGATAAGTCGTAACATAGTAGATGTTCACTACAATTCTCCTCCAGACAGCGACAGAACTCGACCTAGCTATGTAGCCAGAGTCAAAAAACCTGCCGCCGTCGGGGCTCGAAACCTAGAATCTCCCGGTCAGAGGCCCTACAGTGACACCAATTGATGCCCTGAGCCACCTAATCCGGTCAGGTGAGGTGTGCGGGATCAGTGGTGATCGGGTTATTGCAGCGGGCGTATGGAACGTGTGGGTAAGCGGGGCGTGCGGTTCGCGAAGGTTGGGAACGATGGTGAACGTGGCGTGTGTGCGGGTGCATCAGGTGCGGGTGTGGAGTGGATGAAGAAATGAGAACAGGGGGGAAAGGGTGGTTGTTTATTTATGTATCTCTATTTGAAATTCCTTCATCTAGTGAAGTCAATGATGTTCATGATGGATGATTTAGTTGGTAGATGACTGATTATGACGATGACTAAATCGTGTAATATGAGGAAGGAGAAACAGGAGAATTCCGAGACATGTCGAGAGCACGCTGGTTCAACAAAAAGTTCTCATGGGTTATCCGGGAATCGAACGCAAGCTCCAATGGTGGAAGGCATTTGTGCTATCCATTACAGCACGAGCCCTCAAAAGTGCAGGGCGATGCGAGGAAGGAGCAGGCGAGTGGTGGGAGCAGGAGGGGTGAGGAAGGGGAAGGGACGGAGGCGATGGCAGGGCGAGGGGAGGAGGCGAGGCCAACGGGGGAGGGGACGGGGCGGGGCGAGGGTGAGGCGGGAGCTGGGAAGGGGCCGGGACGGAGTGGTCCGGGGCGTAGCCTGGAGGGGGCGGGACAGGGGCGTGGCGGGGACGTGGATGGGGGCGTGTCGGTGGCGTGTCTGGGGCGTGGCGGGGGGGGTTGCGTGGCAGTGGCATGGCGGGGTCGTGGCGAGGTCGTGGCGGTCGGTGGGTCGTGGCGGGGTCGTGGCGGGGTCGTGGCGGGGTCGTGGCGGGGCCGTGGACAGGCGAGGGCGCGTGTGGCGTGCGAGTGGCGTGCGTGTGGCGTGCGTGTGGCGTGCGAGTGGCGTGTGCGAGTGGCGTGCGAGTGGGCGTGCGAGTGGCGTGCGAGTGGCGTGCGAGTGGCGTGCGAGTGGCGTGCGAGTGGCGGGCGAGTGGCGGGCGAGTGGCGGGCGAGTGCGGCGGGCGAGTGGCGCGAGTGGCGTGCGAGTGGCGTGCGGAGTGGCGTGCGAGTGGCGTGCGAGTGGCGTGCGAGTGGCGTGCGAGTGGCGTGCGAGTGGCGCGTGAGTGGCGTGCGAGTGGCGTGCGAGTGGTGTGCGAGTGGCGTGCGAGTGGCGTGCGAGTGGCGTGCGAGTGGCGTGCGAGTGGCGTGCGAGTGGCGGGCGAGTGACGGGCGAGTGGCGGGCGAGTGGCGCGGACGAACTGGGGAGAGCCAGTGCGGGGGCGCGGACGAGGTTGAAAGCGAGTAATGCTGGGAGCGGGCGCGGACGGAACAGACAGGGATGGGGCAGGCGGTGCTGGAGTAGACGCGTTGGCTGACACGTTCTCACCCCGGGAGGCAGCTGTGTGCCTCGCTCGAAGGTATTGGCAGCGGGGGTCGCTTCGGCCTCGCCTCCCGCGGTTTATCCGCTTGGACGGCCTCGCCTACATCCGCCACCGTACGTGCTTCGCTGCCATCAACCTCGAGAGGTGATCTACAGCGTAGTTTCTAGGCGGTTGTCTCTACTTTACTTCGTGAACTGCAGTACGAAACGCAAGAGTTTTGCTTCTTCGTATTCACCAAATATCTGTGACGAGTTTCTTCTTCATCATTCCATTCTTTAGTCATTGATCTATAGGTAATTTCTCGTTTCTTATAAATACTACGAAATGAATTATGTAAATGGATTTTAAGTCTCCCATTTCTCGGTTTCTATGGAATTTAGGGCCCTCACCCAACTCTTGCCGAACTTATCGTCTTTCTCCTTAACGTGTATCTCCTTAAACTTGTTGATATTCTTTGGTAAAGACAATATACGAAAGATAAGTTTAAAAAATTATTCGAACTTTTAAGTTTTAAAGGCTTCTTTACCCTCCAAATAATAAATATTATTTCAGGGAGTACATTTTTTTAATTATTTTGATTTTTATTTCATTTCACTCTGATACTTCTAAATTTTTCTGCAAATCACTATTCCTTTTGCAACTTGTCTACGTACAATATAGATGTGTATATGTGGAATTGGAAACAATGTAAGTAGGAGAACAAGCTAGTGGAATTGCATGAACATATGTACGTCAAGTGAAACGTATTATAACTAATTGTGTTAATTAAATCCTACTATTCATTCGTTCTACACACAGCTCTTACCGTTGTCTTTTATTAAAACAGTCACAACAAATGAAGCCAGTAAAGGTTTCAGCGAGTATTTTTGTGCCTCAGTTCAACGATCTGCCACAAAATTATGAAAGGAGGAGCTATCGACGGTTCCAGACGCTCGCGGAGGCGGACATGTCTCGACTCAGTAAATAATTAAAGAGGAGACGGCTGAGCCCTATCACGCAGGAAACTCCAGATCGATTTGAAGTAGCGCTCGGAATTTTTATGGAGCTGGAATTACTCTCCTATCTCCCAGCTGTACTAAATCCCGCAGCTGAAAACGAAGATGCGAGAGAGAAAGTTGGAAGAAAGCGACGATGTAAGATAGAACGTAAATATAAAGGGAAATTGATACAGAGAGGCGGTATGTATCAACAGTGATGAGCGAAGCAAAGCTACATTAAAATTCATTGGCAGGAATAAAATAGTAGAAAAGGAAAGAAAATATTGAATAAAAATTGACTGTTAAAGAAGTTTTTATATAGAATTGTACGCACGAAAAGATTTAATTACTAGAAAATATTTTTGATAGATTATCAACTCATGAGATTGTCACATACTCTGTCGGAAGGAGGGAACAAATTCAAAGTCCAATTTTAAAAAATTACTTTGGGCTAATTACACAGATAGTATGTTACATTCAAAAGTATTTAAACATGTATTTACATTCTCCTTCTTCTCTCAATATGATACTTTTTCACATTTTAAAACTCTTTAACACATCTAAGCCTATTTTTAAAGTTAACATTGAGAAGCAATTAAATGTTGGGTGTTCTAGAATCCGTATTACAAAAAATATTTTGTAATACCCGTATATTTTATCAATATATTTGCACCATTGATAGGCATACCTTACTTCGAATGCTTTCGCCCATAGAAAATGTATAAAGTCACATGTCAGAAACTTCGGATAAAACAAATACATCCGGTTACGCAATGGCCATAAACTGATAGAACCTATAAAAGTAGTAATCTATAAAGGTAGTCTATTAAAGAAAGCATGACACCAAGGGTATATTAAATTTCTGTACACGATTTCATTGCATTTGTACCTATTCTAATCAGAATACGTACATTTTTATAACAGTCGTATAAATTGAAATCAGCTAACCTTTATCAGTTTGTCAGTCACTCACATTTACACCCCTTCCTATCCTCCAACTGAATTTAGAGAAGATTCAATAAGCTGCTCGGAGAATCTCCTAATACCACTGCAGTGCCCCTGACTGGGAGGTCCTAGGTTCGAGTCCCGATGGTGGCAGGATTTTCGGCACTAGCTAGAGAGCTAGGTCAAATTCAGTCGCTGTCTGGAGGAGAATTCTAGTGGTCGACTGCTATGAACGATAATTTTCCTTGTTTTCCGATCAACACCAGGTGAATGCCGGAGCAGTACCCTAACAAATGGGTCTTGGACCGCGCGTGATCTGTCCTTCCTCTTCCTTGTCCTATCCTCAATCCTTACACTTAAACTTACTCTTAAATACATACACTACCACGCTGGTAGGAGATACATTGTTGGGGAAAACCTTGCTGACCAACGGGTAGGTCGGCGCTGGATTTCGCCATTCAGCGAGGATGTATCACCGCCATGTCGCAAGGAAGACATGTTAACTATACTTACGGGACTAATGACTACATTTGACGTGCCTGGAATCACTAATCAGTCAATTAAATCTGACAAACCCGACTCCTCCTGCTGGTGATAAACTAGGCGTCTAGAAATTATTATCCTTCGTCAATATTATTATTATTATTATTATTATTATTATTATTATTTATATGATTATTATGTTATGATGATACATTTTTATATTTTAAACTTCTTCCAGTCCAGTGTATGGGGTCAGCGAGGGGTCATTTGACGCAACTCGAGACTGCTTGGTGAGGTTTTTTTCGTATCCTTTTAATCTAATAACAAATCTCACATAATTTAATTTGAAAATACGTGTAAAACTGTTTAAAGCATTTAAAGCGCCACAGAAATAAAAAGTAATAAATTAGCTTTCAATTTCTGGACTTATTCAGTTACAGAGAGAATATTTTTACCTTTCAGAACACGTAAATTGTATGGCTTAGTAAGATTCAGTTTCTTGACGTAATTTTAAGATAATTTGTTCCGAATTATCACATTTCCAAGACTCTCTAATTACATTAATCCCAAAATAGTAGAGAATTAACGTGGAAGCTCCGCAACTCAGGCAGAAGCTACCGTAAAACTTGGGGTGCGAGCGTGATGCCGGTTTTGGGGGGGGGGGGGGGCGAGGCTCCGGCGCGACAGTGACGAAAGGGCGCGGCCGACGACGGGCTACTCGCACAAGCCGGTCACGTCGCCTGTGAATGTCGTCTATCGCGACCTGCGCGCCAGAGAGCACTGCCGTTGCTGCCCCTCCCCCTCCAGTCTCACTCAAACCCCACCTGCCACCGCCAGCCCGCTCCGCACTGTCACACTCACACCGTCGTGTTCGTCCCATCTCATCCCTCCGCGGCTGGTTTTTCACTCCCTTCCATCCCCCACCAACACACCTGACACCTTCCGCGAGCCAGCCCAGCATTGTCACACTCACACCGTTCTTCTGGTCTCTCCACGTCCCTTATCCGCCCCCTCCCAGAGGAGGTTTTTACGCCCTCCATCGAGCCTCAATGCTTACACCACACCTGGCATCTTCTGCGAGCCCGCCCCTCACTGACACACTCACCCCATCGTGTTCGTCCCATCTCATCCCTCCGCGGCTGGTTTTTCGCTCCTTTCCAACCCCCACCACCACACCTGGTATCTTGAGCGAGCGCGCCCAGCATTGTTACACTCACACCGTTCTTCTGGTCTCTCCACGTCCCTTATCCGCCCCCTCCCAGAGGAGGTTTTCACGCCCTCCATCGAGCCTCAATGCTTACACCCCACCTGGCATCTTCCGCGAGCCCGCCCCTCACTGACACACTCACCCCGTCGTGTTCGTCCCCTCTCACCCCCCCGCGGCTGGTTTTTCGCCCCCTTCCAACCCCCACCACCACACCTGGTATCTTGAGCGAGCGCGCCCAGCATTGTTACACTCACACCGTTCTTCTGGTCTCAGTACGTCCCTTATCCACCCCCTCCCAGAGGAGGTTTTTACGCCCTCCATCGAGCCTCAATGCTTACATCACACCTGCCACCTTCCGCGAGCCCGCCACTCACTGTCACACTCACACCGTCGTGTTCGTCCCATCTCACCCCTCCGCGGCTGGTTTTTCGCCCCCTTCCAACCCCCACCACCACACCTGGTATCTTGAGCGAGCGCGCCCAGCATCGTTACACTCACACCGTTCTTCTGGTCTCTCCACGTCCCTTATCCGCCCCCTCCCAGAGGAGGTTTTTACGCCCTCCATCGAGCTCAATGCTTACACCCCACCTGGCATCTTCCGCGAGCCCGCCCCTCACTGACACACTCACCCCGTCGTGTTCATTTCATCCCACTCCTCCGCGCACCGCTTTTATGCCCCCCTCCTTCCACGAGCCCGGCCAACATTGTCACACTCACCCTGTCTTTCTGGTCTTACCGCGTCCCTTATCCGCCCCCTCCCAGAAGAGTTTTTTCACCCCCTCCATCAAGCTCCAATGCTTACACCCCACCTGGCATCTTCCGCGAGCCCGCCCCTTACTGACACACTCACCCCGTCGTGTTCATTTCATCTCACTCCTCCGCGCACCGCTTTTACGCCCCCCTCCTTCCACGAGCCCGGCCAACATTGTCACACTCACCCTGTCTTTCTTGTCTTACCACGTCCCTTACCCGCCCCCTCCCAGAAGACTTTTTTCACCCCCTCCATCGAGCCCCAATGCTAACACCCCACCTGGCATCTTCGGCGAGCCCGCCCCTCACTGACACACTCACACCGTCGTGTTCGTCCCATCTCATCCCTCCGCGCACCGCTTTTACGCCCCCCTCCTTCCACGAGCCCGGCCAACATTGTCACACCCTGTCTTTCTGGCCTTACCGCGTCCCTTATCCGCCCTCCCAGAAGAGTTTTTTTACTCTCCATCGAGCCCCAATGCTAACACCCCAATTCCTGGGCATCTTCGGCGAGCCCGCCCTCACCGACACTCACACCGTCGTGTTCGTCCCATCTCATCCTCCGCGCACCGCTTTACGCCCCTCCTTCCACGAGCCCGGCCAACATTGTCACACTCACCCTGTCTTTCTTGTCTTACCACGTCCCTACCCGCCCTCCCAGAAGACTTTTCACCCTCTCCATCGAGCCCCAATGCTTACACCCCACCTGGCATCTTCCGCGAGCCCGCCCCTTACTGACACACTCACCCCGTCGTGTTCATTTCATCTCACTCCTCCGCGCACCGCTTTTACGCCCCCCTCCTTCCACGAGCCCGGCCAACATTGTCACACTCACCCTGTCTTTCTGGCCTTACCGCGTCCCTTATCCGCCCCCTCCCAGAAGAGTTTTTTTACCCCCTCCATCGAGCCCCAATGCTAACACCCCACCTGGCATCTTCGGCGAGCCCGCCCCTCACTGACACACTCACACCGTCGTGTTCGTCCCATCTCATCCCTCCGCGCACCGCATTTACGCCCCCCTCCTTCCACGAGCCCGGCCAACATTGTCACACTCACCCTGTCTTTCTTGTCTTACCACGTCCCTTACCCGCCCCCTCCCAGAAGACTTTTTTCACCCCCTCCATCGAGCCCCAATGCTTACACCCCACCTGTCATCTTCGGCGAGCCCGCCCCTCACTGACACACTCACACCGTCGTGTTCGTCCCATCTCATCCCTCCGCGCACCGCTTTTACGCCCCCCTCCTTCCACGAGCCCGGCCGACATTGTCACACTCATCCTGTCTTTCTTGTCTTACCACGTCCCTTACCCGCCCCCTCCCAGAAGACTTTTTTCACCCCCTCCATCGAGCCCCAATGCTTACACCCCACCTGTCATCTTCGGCGAGCCCGCCCCTCACTGACACACTCACACCGTCGTGTTCGTCCCATCTCATCCCTCCGCGCACCGCATTTACGCCCCCCTCCTTCCACGAGCCCGGCCAACATTGTCACACTCACCCTGTCTTTCTTGTCTTACCACGTCCCTTACCCGCCCCCTCCCAGAAGACTTTTTTCACCCCCTCCATCGAGCCCCAATGCTTACACCCCACCTGGCATCTTCGGCGAGCCCGCCCCGCGTTGTGACATTCACCCCGTTTGCTCGTCTCACACCCCGCCCACTCTCCCGGGCACTTCGCATCACCCACCACAACCACGCCGACCTACATTGTCTTGCTCTAACCCGGCCTCCTTGCCATGTTCCACTCCCCCCGGCTCCTCCCGCCTTGTCCACCGGGCCCCACCCTGTCCCACTCTGAGTCATCCCGTCCCGCCCGTTCCGGTCCCGACGCGCCCGGCCTCGCCCCGTTCCTCCCGGTCTGTCCGGCCCTGTGTCGCCAGGCCCGAACCTCCCCGCTCCGCATCGCCCCGCCCCTCTTCGTCTTGCCTCGACCGTTCCATTGATAGATTGATTTATTCATGTTTCCGGGCGCGTCAACTGCTCTGGTAATTAGTCTCATTAGTGTAGTGCGTGTTTTTTTCTCAGGAGATGGCAATGATCTTCCCCGCTGGATGGTGAGATCCGGCGCCGTCCTACCGTCGGCTAGCGAAGTTTCTCCCTAACCAGGACTCTCCCAACAGCGGGGCACCGCCCCAGCTGGGACAAGCTCTAAGCTCCCGACCGGTCTCCCGGGATATGCGGTAGTGTAGTGCATGTTAGTGTGTGTGTATAAGGGGAGAGGATAGGACAAGGAAGAGGAAGGACAGATCGCGCGCGGTCCGTGGCCCGTTTGGTAGGGTACTGCTCCGGCATTCGCCTGGTGTTGATCAGGGAAACCACGGAAAACTACCAATCAGAGCAGCCGGCCGCTAGAATTTTCCCCAGACAGTGATTCACCCGACCTAGCTGAAAAGCTAGTGTCGAAAATCCTGTCGCCGTCAGGACTCGAACTTAGACTCCTGGTCAGAGGTGCGCTGCAGTGACATCAGTTGATGCACTGGAGCTACTCACTCCCGGTGCCTTCACTGCCCTGTCCTGCCCTGCCCTGCTCCTGCCTCGTTCTGTCTCTGTCTCGTTCTGTCCTGTCCTGTCCTGTCCTGTCTCTGTCTCTGTCCTGTCTCTGTCCTGTCCTGTCCTGTCTTGCCCTGTCTCTGTTCCTGTTCTGTCTCTGTCTCTGTCTTGTCTCTGTCTCTGTTCCTGTCTCTTGTTCCTGTCTCTGTCCTGTCTCTGTCTCTGTTCCTGTTCTGTCTCTGTCTCTGTCTCTGCCCTGTCCTGTCTCTGTCTCTGTTCCTGTCTCTGTCTCTGTCTCTGTTCTGTTCTGTTCTGTTCTGTCTTGTCTCTGTTCTGTCTCTGTCTCTGTCTCTGTTCTGTCTCTGTCTCTGTTCTGTTCTGCGTCTTGTCTCTGTCTCTGTTCTGTCTCTGTTCTGTTCTGTTCTGTTCTGTTCTGTTCCTGTGTCCTGCTCCTGTCTCTGTCTCTGCCCTGTTCTGTTCCCACCCTGTTCTGTTCCTGTTCTGGGTTCCTGTCCTGTCCTGTCCTGTCCTGTCCTGTCCTGTCCTGTCCTGTCTCGTCTTTGTCTCGTCTCGTCTCGTCTCGTCTCGTCTCGTCTCGTCCCGTCCCGTCCCGTTTCATCCCGCCCGGTCCATCACCGTCTCGTCTGGCTCCTCCCCGCCTCATCCCGCCCAGCCCCGCCGCGCTCCCTCCCGTTTGCCCGGCCCCGCTTCGCCCAGCTCTACCCCCGCCCCGTCTCGCCTCGTCTCACCCCGCCCTGCCCGGCCCCATCTACTCCCTCCCCGTTCCGCCCATTCCCACCTCACCCCGTCCCGTTCCGCTCGGCCCCGTCCCGCTCGGCCCCGTCCCGCTCTGATCCACCTGCCCCGCCTCGCCTCGTCCAGTCCCGTCCCGCCTGGCCCCGCCCCGCCCGGCGCCGCCTCACCGCCTCTCCTCCTCAACCCGTTCCGTCCAGCCCGCTCCAACCCGCCCCGCCACGCCTCAACCCGTCCTGTCCCGTCCCGTCTCTCCCTGCGGCACCCCTGGTGTGACGACCTCACCATCCCGCCCCGACCACGCACACCCCGATTCTATCGACCTCTCGCCCCTTTCTTATTGGAGCACTAACTTTTAATTCGTTTCCTCAACCTTCTCTAGACCTTCACATTCCGATCACAATCCTTTCCGTACTCGATTTTATATAGTTACTCTGCTCCACGAATGAAGAATTGTTCGTTAAACTTATATCACCATTTTTAACTGATCAAATAAGCAATCATCCATTTTCATGAATCATCGTATTTAAGCACGTTATGCATATTTTTCACTCCATTCATCAAAACTTTTGTTTTTGGTTAGACGATCACTATTGTACTTCAGCAAATTATAGGTTATGATTATTAGAAAAATTATTACAGCACTCTATCCTCTCTCTTGTGATGAATGAAAAATCATGGAGTGATTTTAATATTTAATCGTGTTTCAAGGCGATATTAAAGCGCTCTTTTTAATTCGGCTTGGCTCTTTTCATTGACAATATTCACCGCTTACAACTTCCATCTCTGCTCGTTTTGGTCTCCGTCTTTTAATTACCTGGGTGCAGTTGAGGCCAACTTCTCATCGGTTCCTATCACAACGCGGCTCAGCGGGTAGGTGATGGGATCGCTTCATCTGCACGGCGCTGCCTTTCCTGCGTAGTTTCCTCGTCACAATCGTTAACACCAAGCACGCACGTAGCGTAGATATTTCATTCATGTAATACATAGGGGTAACATAAAAATACGTGTTTTTTCATTAATAAATCGTTTCGCATCCAATGTTTAGATTGACTCCACCCTATGGAGAAACCAACTGACACTTATGCTCTCTCTTCGTTCGCAGTTGTACGCCACCGGATTTTATTGCGAGAGTTTACCGCATTTATTGCAATGGCTCCGTGCAATATTTATCACTTGAGCTCGTGGGTCGAGATAGGAAGAATTACGTTGAATCCCTCAAGAGAGAAATTATTAGAACTATAATTTATATGAAAATAATATTTTAGATTTGATATTAAGAAACTCTGTTACTCTGAAGACGTTTCTTTATTTAAAACAGTTACTTTCTAATTCAAATAGCTTACATTTATTTGCATCACATTTTTTACAAAAATGTAATTCCATTTCACCACAATTACATTGTTTGCTGTCATTACAACGCACAACTTTCATCCCATCATCACCACAACAATTCTTTAACAATCAACCATGACTACCACCATCACCACCAATGACACGATGTCACCACGATTTCATCAGCAGCAGTAGTATCATCACCACCAATGCAGACTCTAGATTTAATAATATTCCTTTTATTATTAAAACTACGTCACTTTAACTTGAATTTCATTACTTGCTCCACCTTAATAATCCACCTAGCCGGAACGACATTTTGACATCATGGCTTTTACAAAATCTTCTAGCAACTCCAGCCCTGCCTCTCAATCCTCCTTCCCACCCACGAACTCCTAAAGCCTCTGTGGATCCGGCCGCTTCCGGATTTATCGGCTGCCTCGGGACCTAAAGCGCCCCGCTAGTTTCTGAAAATGGAACAAAAACAAGCGTTAATGGCGCTGGGCCGCGGAATGGCCTGACGCGATGGAGCTGCCCGCAAGAACAACAGCTCACCAGACCAAGGAAACACGGTGACACATTCTTTCCAGATTAATGGGTTTGTCGTTTTTTTATTCCGCACATTATAAAGGCATCTTTTGTTTGAGAAATTGTCAGTGGTATTACCGTACGATGCATAATAAATCAAGAGAACTGCATTGTCCGAATGCAATGGAAGTGTCAACAAATTCAAGCTTACATCTATCAATTTCCAACAAATATTTCATTCATTTTTCTGTTCATTCAGTATATTTTCTTTCTAATGTTTTTTTTCGTCGGCTATTCTCTTTTTACTTTCTTGAGCTTACTTCATAAGAAGATAAAGTAATGTAATCGTGTGCCGGAAAACGGCGAATTTGAGACAGGAAACCTTTCTTGCCTGACCCTGGTAACGAAAAGTGGATAAATTTTGATTCCATTACTTTTTCTAGTACGTTGTATTGTCAAAAATTCATGTTTTTAGTTCGTATTATCGAAAAGTCGGTCGTCGGCAAAACGTCTGTCAGTGCATCTCTCTGTCAGCGCTGGCGCCTAAACAGTTCAGATTTTCTCCGATATTTATATTACTCGATCGAATTAAATGAACTCGAGGCCCTCCGAGTTTAAAACGGATGTTTCTATTTTGGATGGTATTTTACATAAAGCCTTAAATATTTTCAAAACTTTCATAATTTTTTTTATTAAAATTTGTCGTCAGATATCGTAAGGGACGCTCAAAAAAGTACAAGTTTTATTTTTGTTGAAATTCTTGATTTTTTGATAATTACGAACTTTCAAAGCATATTTAGTCGTCCTTGTGGCTAAAATTGTCAATGTATGCATTTAAAATAGCCAATATATGTATTTAAAAATTCAAATATGCGTTAAACAAAAATATAGTTAGCAACAGTTTATATTTATATGTAATCTTCATTTAACATTGTATTACAAACCGCATATAATAATATATTTTCAAACAGTATATTTCACCAAAAAATGATTAAGTGAGAGAACTGATTGCACTGTTACAAAATGCCGAAACATGCATAAACATTAAGTTACAGGAAATAAATTGGTTCACTAGAAACAATCTTATCAGAAGATTTTCGGAAATATTATGTTGATTGTAGCAATGATATGTCTTAATTCAGTTTCCTTCTGAAAGTGAAATACCCAGAAAAGATCAACTTCTACACAAAAATCTCTAATATGTGCACTTAAATACGCCGCATACATTTAAATAAGCAGATAAACAGAAAAATCTCAGATTAATGCTATTATGCGAAATTAAAATTGGCTAGATTTTGTTTATTTTTGGTGATCGGTAAAGTTATATACATTTTCTTTCAATATGCGTAGTCAGTCAAAACATGCAATTGCATGAAGTAGCGCAGTCTAGTCATTAGATGTAAATAATTCCATCCACTTTCCCCCCAAGTTCCCCCGGAAGTTTCCGGGAGATTACCGGGAGCGGTAGCTCAGTGCATCAACTGATGTCACTGCAGCGCCTTTGACCGGGAGGTCCTAGGTTCGAGTCCTGACGGTGGCAGTACTTTCGACACTAGCTTTTCAGCTCTAACCTGACAAAGGGGCCACGGATTTTCCTTCCTCTTCCTTGTCCTATCCTCTCCACACACACACACACACACACACACACACACACACACACACACACACACACCCTAACATGCTCTACACTACCATGCTCTACACATATTCGGGAGCTTAGAGCTTTTCCTGGCTGGGGCAGTGCCCCGCTGGTGGGAGATACCTGGTTGAGGAAAACCCCGTTAGCCAACGTGTAGTCAGTGTCAGGTCATTTAGCGCGGGATATATCACAGCCACATCCAGTTGAAAACATGAACTACGCTTACGGGAATAATGACCTAAGTCGTTCACGCGCCCGGAATCATTAACCAACCAACCAATCCACCGGACGTTTTCCGTCTATCACTCGATAAGTTTCGTCTGTCAGTCCTCCTACTCCGCGGTCTGCGCCGCCAACGGGACACAAGCCTCCGCAACGCTGGTTATAAATCACCTCCCCGGGGTGGGGGGGAGGACAAGCGTGAGGATGCGTGAGGACGCTGAAAGGGCGCGAGGGGCTGAAAGGGTTAAGTGTCGATCGTCCGGCGCCAGGCGAGGACCGCTCGCAGGAAATAACGACATCCATTTCGCGCGGCGCATTCTCACGTTACTCGGGCGGAGTGACGTTATTGAAATTGCCTCTCTTGGACCGTCGCGACGTCCGCCTTTGTTACGTCACCGCCCCCGCGCGCGCTCTCCGACCAAGCGGCCCGCGCAACGCACGAGACGCGATGACGCTGCGAAGCTTTTGGCACAGCGCCGCCAAACCCACAAAGAGTGGAACCCACAAATAGAAGTTCTAGACCAGCAATAGTCAAACCGTCGATCGTGAGCTACAAGTAGATCGTTGGGAAGTTTTCGGTAGATCGCTGTGTAAATGAGAATCTTCGTGTATGAAGGTGTTAACTCAGAAAATGGTAGAAGGAGATATTTGAGGTTTCTGTCACTGCAGTGCCTCTGACCGGGATGTCCTAGGTTCGAGTCCTGACGGCGGCAGGATGTTCGATACTAGTTTTTCTGCTTGGTCGAATTCAGTCACTGTCTGGAGGAGAACTCTAGTGGCTGTCTACTCTGATCTGTAGTTTTTCGTGGTTTCTCTGATCAACACCAGAATGCCGGAGCAGTACCCTAACAAACGGGCCACAGACCGCGCGCGATCTTTCCTTCCTCTTCCTGGTCAACGGGGGAAGATCACCGTCATTTTGGAGGGAAAACATACACTACACTTACGGGACTGATGATCTAAGCTGTTGACGCGCCTGGAATGACTAACCAACCAAACCAAACCAAACCAAACTGCTTGAGATTTAGTAAACTTGTAATGAACTTTTTTATATTACTGGAAAATAGTTCTTTTTTATATGAGAAATATGGTGATTTTCATCAACAGTACCAAAGGAACAAAGAAGAAAGAATTTTACAGAAAAGTAGTTTTGACGACAAAACTTATAATTGAGTTGACAACTTCATGCACTTAGCCTTTCAAATGTAATTTTGTTTATTTGGCACGCGCCGCGCAACCCACGTGTAGTGCGGGCGTATCCTCCAAGGCGTGTAGGTAGATATTACTTGATTTGAAATGGTTTATTTAGTCAAAAACAGTAAAAACTTATGTGACGTACCGAGAGAGGTGGCTCAGGGCATCAACTGATACCACTACAGTGCCTAGTGGGATGTCATAGGATTCCACTTTCAATGCTGCAAGATTGCAGGATATTCTACTCTAGCTAGAGAGATAGATCGAGTACAGTCGCTGTCTGGGGGAGAATTCTAGTCGTCGGTTACTCTGATCAATAGTTTTTCGTGGTTTCTCCAATCAACACCAGGCGAATGCCCTAACAAACAAGCCACGGACCGCGCGCAATCTTTCGTTCCTCTCCCTTGTCCTATCCTCACACCTTACACACACACTAACATGCACTATACCACCACACATGGCGAGAGACCGATCGGGAGCTTAAAGCTAGTCCCTGCTGCGGTGCTGCCTCGCTTGTGGGATATACCTAGTTAGGGCAAACCCCGTTAGCCAACGGGACGTCGGCGCCGGATCTCATCATCTAGCGGGGGAAGAACACCGCCACCTCTCGCGATGAAACATACACTACACTTACAGAACGAATGACCTTAGCAGTTGACGCGCCACGGAATCAGTCGAAATTAATCAGTCGAAAAACCGCGGCCATGCGAAAGCTGGGACGCTCTGGGGACAGCGCCTCGCAGCCCAAAGTAGTGGGGCGTATCTTCCAGGCGGAGCCAGTTGGTATGATTTGATTACATTTGGTTCATTTAGTCACAAAACAGAAGAAACTGTAGAGACAGTAGAAACAACTAGACAGTTAGGGAATTTTTGTGTGTTTACTTTTGTTTCTTGCACCTTTCATGAAGAATAGAGTGAATATAACAATAATTAGTTAATAATAGTTATAAGTTGTAACAATAATAGTTGTCTGTCCGTGTGTCTGTCCGTGTGTCTGTCCGTGTGTCTGTCCGTGTGTCTGTCCGTGTGTCTGTCCGTCTGTCTCTACGTCTGTCTCTACGTCTGTCTGTACCTCTGTCTGTACGTCTGTCTGTATGTCTGTCTGTACGTCTGTCTGTACGTCTGTCTGTTCGTCTGTCTGTACGTCTGTCTGTACGTCTGTCTGTACGTCTGTCTGTACGTCTGTCTGTACGTCTGTCTGTCTGTCTGTCTGTCTCTCCGTCTGTCTTTCCGTCTGTCTGTGAACAGTACAAGCGCCTAAATCATGTGCAGAAGTTTTCAAAATTGAAGAAACCTCTGTCCATCTGGCTGTAGTTGAAGCTTTGGAATTTTGAAAAACATTTTTTAATATATACTTAACATGAAGCCCTCCGAAAATTTTCTCAAACACGGCCCTAAATTTTTTCTCTAAACTTTTCGTAGGGTTAGTGCCAAACGAACTCTATACGATCACATAAACGTCATATGGCTCTATCCTTTTGTTTTCAAAAATTACAAAAATGTAATTTTTTGTCTTGTTTCTCGCGTTTTCAATTTTTATATTAGCAGCAATTTGTTTACATTATTGTATTTCTGAATATATGAGCGTTTAATATAGTTGTATAAAGTTTCTCGAAAACTCAACCGTTTTCAGTTAAAATGAGCTCCAGTTTTCGCAATTTCAGAAACGCTCAAACGTCATTTTCTCAAAAAGGCTCCAAATTTTTTCTTCACATTTTTCGTACAGATATTGCTGATTGCATATTTTAATATGTCATAAAGTTAATTTTGCTGCATTCGTTGTTTTTTCAAAAATTACACAAATTTATTTTTTTAAAATATCCCTCACATCGTGAATACGCACATTTCCAGCACATTGTGTACATTATTGTATTTGTGAGTAGAATGGATGTAAAAGACTATAAATGAAATTTTTCGAAAACTCAAAAAATTCCTATATTCCATAGATTTCAAAACTCAATAGATTCCTGAAAAAGAGGCTTTCAATTTTTGCATTAACAGTAAAGCTTAAATGCTATTTTCTTAAAACCGGATCTAAATTTACAACGAAAATTTCCAGATAGGAAGAGGTTTTACTCTTCTTTAATATTTTTAAAACAATATTTCAGTTCTACTATTAGGAAACCGAAAAATTGCAAAAATTGAAAAGAAGTACTTTGGGCGGCAATAGATGGCAACTGTCAAGACGATGGCGCTAGACCGTAAAGCCAGTTCACACCTAGGAAAGTAGGAAACATTACTGCCAGTAAGTCTGTGTCATTCTGTAGTACAACTAGTTTATACTATTTTAGGGATTTGTTTTATTTTCGAGTGTTAATAATTCAAAACACGCGCAAGACTAAAAGAGAAAGTTAATTAATTTTATTATTCTCTCCACATTCATTACAAACACAAAGGTGTCATGAAAGTGAAATGAAAGCTGAAAAGGACACATAACTGCTAGTATTCCAATTATTTCCGATCCATTAATAAGGTGAAATATGCTGAGAAAAATATTATTTGCTGACATGAAATCAAATAAGTGATTGCGACAAAATTTGTGGAAATGCATTACAATCCACAGATTTAATGCTTTATTACCAAAACAAAGCAATTCCAATGTTGATGAATTGACGTACGCTTAATTTAACGCCACAATTTAACGGACAATATTTGGGTTCTGGATAGTACGATATAATTATTAGTCGTATATAGTCGTATATAGTCGTATATAATTATTGATGCCGTTAAAATTGACACCCAGAAATGAAATTGGATGAATAATTTCTAATCATAATCTTGCTTCTATCCCTTACTTTTATGACTGTTGTAACTTCCCTTATAGGCTTGGGTCCTTTTTCCATTCGTATAATAATTTATATAACTAAATTTGAATGTAATTAAAATAAATGTAAATCAAACTATGTTAAAAGTCATTGATTACCCGAAATCACATCAATCTTACCTACACACATCTATCGCAAGTATACGTCAAATAAAAATGTCATGTAGAATTGCTTGAAAGAACGAGCAATTTTCGCGTAATGTCAGCTGGAAATTACTACAATTTACAAAAAACATTTTCTCAAAAATCGCTCCAAATGTTTTCTTAGTTTTTTTTTCACCGATAAAAAGAACGGACGCATAAAAGTATGAAAAATATATCATTTTCGTTGAACTCTCTGAATTTTTGAAAATTGCGCGTTGGAAATAATGGGAGAGGAATTCAATATTTAGGTGTCGGCCCAAGGGAGGATGGCAGAGTAACAGTTTGGTGCAGCGGTAGAGCGAACCGGGAGAGGTGGCTCAGTGCGTCAACTGATGTCACTGCAGTCCCTCTGATCGGGAGGTCCTTATTTCGAATCCCGACAGTAGCGAGATTTTCGACACTAGCTTGTCAGCTAGGTCGAATTCAGTCGTTGTCTAGAGTAAATTCTAGAGGCCGGTTGCTCTGATCGGTTTACCATGGTTTCTCCGATCAACGCCAGGCGAATGCCGGAGCAGTACCCTAACAAACGGGTCAAGGTCCGTGGACAATTTTTCTTCCTCTTTCTTGTCCTTTTCTCTTATCTAGTTTATGCACACTTTCACTTACATACATTACTACATACATCGGGAGACCAGTCGTGAGCTAGGAGCTTGTGGTGGCTTGGGCGGTGCCCCGCTGGTGGGAGATACCTATCCCGTAAGCCGACGGTAGTTCGGCGCCGGATCTCGCAACCCAGCGGGAGAATATCACTGCCACTTCCCGGGATAAAAAAACCTGCATTGCACATACGGAACTAATGACCTTAGTAGTTGACGCGCCCGGATCAATAAAAAAATCAACCAATTGATTGATTGAAACTAAAACATTGAGGCCAAAAGCCTCAAGTAAACATTTCTCGTACTGTATTCTACAACATTCTGAAACATTCTATTACATCTTTGCTGATTCGACGCGTATGAATCCTATCCCACCTGTTCAAAACCCGTAGAATCCTCAACTGAATGTGAAATTAAACTCATTAGTTGATATTCTTCGCAATTGAATTCCACGGGTGTACCTCTCTGCTCGGAAATAATGTTGAAAAAGAATAGTTTTTATTGACAAGGCTGTATTGTTTTCTTATCAATTACAACGAGACATATAGAAAAAATGACGGAGGATAAGAAGGTATTGAAAAATACAAATTACAGACTTAATATGGAAATGGAAAAATAGGGACCCTCTTATCCTTCGTCATTTGTTCCACATGCCTCCTTGAAATTGTTAACAGTACAATATAGCATTGTCAATACAAATTATTTTTATTAAACGTTATTACCAAGCACAAACGTACACCGCTGTAATTCAGACGTATAATATCAAGTAATTAGTTTAATTTCATATACAGTTTGCAGATTGCACAGGTTTTGAGCATATGGGGAAGAATAAAAGGCTTCGCACTAGGAAAAATGTAATAGAATGTTCAGAAAGATCTCATCTTGAATATTACGTTGTGAGGAGAGTTTTGGGTCTCAAAATTCTAGTTTTTAAGGCCTTAGAACGCTGCGCTTAGCAGTTATTTAAAGAAACATTAAAAAATGCGTTCAAGTACTGCGGGTTGCATTTTGCATGAATATTAAAATCAGAGAATAATTCGTCAGTGTCCGTACAATTCTTTTTCTTTATAGGCTTCATTTACTATGACTGGTTGCGTAATAGAGCTGCAAAAAGTGTATATACTAATATACTTGATTGATTTTTTCGTGTTTCTGGGCGCGTCAACTATTATAGTCATTAGTCCCGTAAGTGTAGTGCATTTTGGGGGGATGGTGGTGATCGTACCCCGCTGGATGGCGAAATCCGGCGCCGACCTACCGTCGGCTAGCGGGGTTTCACCCTAACCTGGACTCTTCAATCAGCGGGGCAACGCCCCTGTCGGGACAAGCTCTAAGCTCCCGACCGGTCTCCCGAAATATGTGGTAGGGTAGTGCATGCTAATGTAAGTGTGTGTGTGTGTGTGTGTGTGAGGATAGGGCAAGGAAGAGGTAAGATAGATCGCGCACGGTCCGTGGCCCGTTTGTTAGGTTACTGCTCCGGCATTCGCCTGTTGTTGAGTTGGAGAAACCACGGAAAACTACCGATCAGAGCAGCCGCAGAATTCTTCTCCAGACAGCGACTGAATTCGACCTAGCTGAAAAGCTAGTGTCGAAAATCCTCCATCGACAGGACTCGAACCTAGGACCTCCCGGTCAGAAGCACCGCAGTGACATCACATTAATGTAATAATATAGAAGATAAGTGTCGTTATTAATAATTTTTGTTATTATAATCATTCTGTTACGAGTTTTCACCTTTAGTCGACACTTTTCCTCCTCCGATCAAGTCCTCTGGAAGGCCGATTCCCGGCCGCATTCCTTTTCTTCGCAGAAGCCGCTCGTCTCCCCCTCCCTTGGACCCTTTCGCTCTTTCTCTCGTCTCGCCAGCTTTTCCACTTGCCCGCGCTGCCACTGCCTTCACTTACCCGCACGGCGCGCCCTTTCAGCCGGAGCAGTCACGCCAAGCGAGCGCCTTATCTCCGAGGGAGGAGGTCACCCCGAGCACGACGCGCCGCGCCTTTGCAAGTCACCTGCGCGCGCCTGCGGCTGACGCGGCGCGACAAGAAACGCGGTTAACAGTGAAAAATGAACCCCGTCCAAGCAAGTGTGGGGATGGAAACAATTGAACGAACCGTGAGCGGCGGAGGAATATTACCAGACGAAATCAATAAATCGATTGGTTGATTTATTCGTGATTCCGGGCGCATCAACTACTAAGGTCATTAGTTCCGTAAGTGCAATGCATGTTTTTTTTATAACGGGAAGGGATGGTGATCTGCGGGCTGGCGAGATCCGGCGCCGACCTACCGTCGACCTACCGTCGACCTACCGTCAATTTACCGTCTACCTACCGTTGAGAAGGACGCGCAGTGACTTTGCAAGTCACCTGCGCGCGCCTGCGGCTGACGCGGCGCGACAAGAAACGCGGTTAACAGTGAAAAATTAATCCCGTCCAAGCAAGCGTGGGGATCGAAACAATTGATCAAACCGTGAGCGGCGGAAGAAGATTACCCGACCAAATCAATCAATCAATTGGTTAATTTGTTTAGTGATCCGGGCACGTCAACTGCTAAGGTCATTAGTTCCGTAAATGCAATGCAGGTTTTTTTTATCCCGGGAAGTGGCAGTGATATTCTCCCGCTGGGTGGCGAGATCCGGTGCCGATCTACCGACGGCTTACGGGTTTTCCCCGAACTGGGTATCTCCCACCAGCGGAACATTTGAGTGTTAATTGAAGCATTTTAGTGTTAAGAACCTAATGTACTTCGGTTAGGAGTTATTTAACGAAATAGATTCAGAAATGCGACCAAATGGTCCTGGTTGCATTTCACATGAATATTTAGAGGGGTTTCTGTAAACAAATCCTTCATATTTTTAAAGATACGACACCCTGAAATTCTTTGTTTAGAGATCTCACTTATAAATATTGGTTGCGAGTGAGAACCGTAAAAGTATGTATACTACTGAAATAGTATAGGAGACGATTCTCATTAGTACTTTATCTGCTAACAATGGAATACATGACGCCAATTCGGAAATGGCGGAAACTCTCAGCCAGGTACGGAACGCAAGAGAGAATTAACGTTTTCCAGTCTTCCGTTTAGTAGATAAGTGCACTAGTATTATCATCAGGCTGGAAGTAAAGAATTCTTTTGAAGTTCCTTCGAAAGGGCTTAAGGAAACTTCGCTACAAGTAGACATGACGCAAAGTACTGTGTTTTGGTAGAAAGAAAAATCAATGGCGTTAACGCAAGGATATTGCGACAGCCTTTAATCTAGAGAGACAGGTTTCCTCTCCTCTGAAAACCTTCACCTGCGCTCAGTGGTTAGGATGGACTCTCAGAAAATATGTTGTCCATGCCTGCCGTTGCTAAGTGATTTGACTCCACCTCCTCATCCACTGATTCGATCCAGCTCTGGTACAAAGTGATAGAACTGACTGACGAAGTCTGTTATGTAAATTTTTTATCGCGATTTTGATGGAAAATTGTATTAAATTAGATGCCATTTAATTATATATGCAAGAAGTGTGTAATATTACCGTTCTATTGGGAACAAAGAATAATTGACTTTAAATAAGTAATAATCACATGTTGCTTATCAAAACTGTGTTTTATAAGTTATCGTAAAATGAGAGTTTAAATTATAAAACTTTGCAACAAATTATCAGACTACGACAAGAAGTGATATAGCGCGAAATGTTTTATTACATTTCGTCTATTAATTTAAGAGAAAAGACTCCCAATTTCCAGGTTCCGTTTTTAAATTTACCGGAGTCTAGAATCGCAATTGAAGAAGCGTTATTGTGCGGGCTGTCCTTCCAACAGAATCTATTTGTGTGCGTTCCGTGGCGGAGAACAAGAGCCGACCGTGTCCGCCGCGCAGCGACAGGTGAGCGCCTCGTCAGGCGAGCTCCCGGGGGAGCTTCGCTGGGAAGGCGGCGCCCGGGGCTGACCCAGGGCACAGAGGCGCGGGGCGAGGCGTGTGGAGGACGGGAGGGGCGGGGCACAGGACGCAGTGACGCCGGGCGTATGGCGTATGGCGTTGGGCGCGGGGAGCGGGACGCGGAAAGCGGGCCAACGATGTGACGTAGTGTGGAGAGTGAGAAGCGGACAGTGAATAGGCGGGTGGGCGGAGTGGAGAAGGAGGTGTAGTGAATAGTGACGTGTAGCATGGAGTGCGGGGTGGAGGGTACGAGGCCCGACTCAGGGGGTGGGGGAAGGGCAAGGAGCGGGGAGTGGCCGATGCGGGGCGCGGGGTGGAGAATGTGGTCGCGGAGTGTAGGGGACGGGGCGCGGGGCGTGGGTCCCGGGGTAAGGAAGCGGGAGGAGTGTGAAGGGTGCGGGTCGTGAGGTGCGGGGCCCGGTGAGTGGAAGGTGGAAGGAGGGGTAAGATACGGCCCGCAGAGTGAAGGGGCGAGACTCGGCACCCAGGGATGCGGGGCGTAGGGCATTGAGCGTTGGACGTTGCGGTGCAGGATCGAAAGTGAACAGCGCGCAGTGAATAGGCGTGTGGCGGGGGGTGGAATGGAGAATGGAATGGAGTGAATAGTAACGCGTAGCGTGGGGTGCGGGGCGGAGGGTGTCAGACCCGAGTCAGGGGCGGTGGCGTGGAAAGGGTAAGGAACACGGAAAGTAGGCTGCGGGGAGTGGAGAATGTGAAACGCGAAGTGGAGGGAGCGGGGCGTGAGTGTCGGGGCCCAGGTGATGGAAGCGGAGGGAGGGTGCGTGATGGGGAGTGGAGAATGTGGAGCGTGGAGTGTAAGGGGAGGGCGTGAGAGCGGGGCCTCGATCAGGGGAGCTGGCGCGAGATGTAGGATGCGGGGAGCGGAGTAAAGGATGCATGACCCAGAGCCCAAGTGGCCCGGGGTGTGAGGCATGGGCGGAGTGGAGAGTGAGTAGAGAGAGGTGGGGGATGCTGGGCGAGGAGTGGAAGGTGGAGGGTTCGGGATGGACGATGCGGTGCGGGAAGTGGAGGATGTGTGTTGGAAAGTGGAGGATGCGGGGCGGGGAGCGGAGGATGCAGGGTGGGGAGTGGAGAGCGCGAGGTGGAGGATGGGGAGCGGGGAGTTGAGG
>BLKR01011962.1:0-25194 GCA_011170035.1 Teleogryllus occipitalis | reverse complement strand
TGGCGGTGGCGGTGGCGGTGGCGGTGGCGGTGGCGGTGGCGGCGGCGGTGGCGGCGGCGGTGGCGGTAGCGGTGGAGGTGGCAGTGGCGATGACGGTGGTAACGGTGGCGGCGGTGGCGGTGGCGGCGGCGGTAGCGGCGACGGTGGCGGTGGCGGCGGCGGTGGCAGCAATTGGCGCCTATTGAGCGCCGTGCTCTCCCGCGCCGCGCCGCTAAGTGGTGACATCACGCGGCAATTGGGCGGCGGCGCACGGCGCTACAGGGGCGCCCCCCGGATTTGTTGATGGGATCAGCGGCGCCCGCCGCGTCCGGCGCACCCGCCGCTTCGCCGCCACCCGCGTGATTAGCTCGCTGCCTCGCGGCGCCGCCGCCGCCGCCACGTCCGATGCCGTCCGACGCCGTCCCCCGCGGCGCCGCCGCCTGTTGACCTCGCTTCCGCCCAGACAGGACGGGAAGAAACTGAGGAAGGTTGAGCTGTGGATCTCCCGGTCGCTATGTTGATCACCCTAGCCGTGCGAGTTGGATAGGAACTGAAGAAGGACTCGTAATAATTCGATCTTGTTTTATAATTGTTACTTTCCGCTTGTAAGTACTTTTCCCTTGCCCTGCTCTGCAAAACGTTTGAATCAGATTCGTTAATGGGATTAGCGGCCCGCGTCTCGACGCAGCAACTACGTCCGATGCCGTCTGACGCTGTCTTCCGTGGCGGCACCGCCGCCTGTTCACCTCGCTTCCACCTTGACGGGACGGGATGAAGCTGGTTGAGGTTGAGCTGTAGATCTTCCGGTCGCTATGTTGACCACCTCAGTCGCGCGAGTTGGATAGGAACTGAAGAAGGACTCGTAATAATTCGATCTTGTTTTATAATTGTTACTTTCCGCTTGTAAGTACTTTTCCCTTGCCCTGCTCTGCAAAACGTTTGAATCAGATTCGTTAATGGGATTAGCGGCCCGCGTCTCGACGCAGCAACTACGTCCGATGCCGTCTGACGCTGTCTTCCGTGGCGGCACCGCCGCCTGTTCACCTCGCTTCCACCTTGACGGGACGGGATGAAGCTGGTTGAGGTTGAGCTGTAGATCTTCCGGTCGCTATGTTGACCACCTCAGTCGCGCGAGTTGGATAGGAATTGAGGAAGGACTCTCAATATTTGGATCTGGTTTTATAATTATTACTTCCCGCTTGTAAGTACCTGTCCCTTGCCCTGCTCTGCAAAAGGAAGTGAGATGGGAGGGAAGAGGGGACTCGCATTATTTGGATCAGATTCGTTGATGGGATCAGCGGCGCCTGCCGCCTCTGGCGTACCCGCCTGTCTCTTCCCCACACCCGCGTGATTGGCTCACTGTGTCTCGGCGCCGCTGCCGCCTGCTGACCTCGCTTGCACCCAGAAGGGACGGGATGAAGCTGGTTGAACTGTGTATCTTCCGGTCGCTTTGTCGCCCACCTCAGCCGTGCGAGTTGGATAGGAACTGAGGGAGGACGCGCAATATTTGGATCTGAAGTATCTTTGCCTCGCCACGCTCTGCAGATCGCGTATTGTATGTTGGCTAGTCGCTGTTTTTACTACTTCTCACACGTGAGATGGGGGAAACCGAGGAAGGAGTCGCGCTATTTGGATCAGATTCGTTGATGGGATCAGCGGCGCTGAGTTGGGCGTCGCACCGCTCCGCCTCCTCGCGAGCACTTACTGCGGTGTTCCTGGCTCCAAAGCCACGTCGGATGCCATCCCATGACACCCGTCGCGGCGCTACCGGCTGTTGACCTGCGTGACGTCGTCGTGTTATGAGTGAAACACAGAAACGGATTTTTCATGTACAGATTTATTTGCCTTTATTACACAATATTTACGCTCCTATGGAAATTACCGCTGCACTCCACAGCACTGGAATTCCTGAGGTAAGCTGCCCCAGACTGACAACGAGTAGCCCGGCCTGGTGAATCTTAGCGCGCCCCTGGCCTCTCGTGCCGTGGTGAATGCCACCCCTCACAAGCCTGCAATAACCCCCTCGCAGGCGACAAAAGTGCCTCCGCACCGCGATTCGTCTGGAACTCGAATGTCCCGGCAGTTTTCTACACCAGCCTCTCTCGCGAGGACTCACGTGACAGACCTCCCATGCGGAAGACACGCAGACCACGTCACCTTTTTATAGCGTTTTGGGGTCGGTTGCAAAATGGGGCCCGCCACCAGCAGCATGCCGAGGCTGTTGTCACACATCCTCCCTCTCATCGTTAGCTGGCACCAGAGTTCCCAGACACGCCCCCGGCGGCCCACACCTTCCCAAGAGATGACGGTGGTTTGGTGCCGCTAGCTTGGTGCCTGCGGACCAACCCCTAGCCAGCCGCATGCCTTGGGTGGTCTGACAGCAAAATGCCATGACGTTACACCTCGCTTCCTCTCCAAGGTGACTCTTCTTCGATGGGAATGAACTCGACCTGACGATGATCACGCTGCCGGTTGTTATGTTGACCACCCAATCCATGTGAGTTGGAAAGGAACCGATTATGGACTCGGAATGTTTGTTTTTTTTTTTTTTCTTTTTTTGTTCAAGGACCTGAGGGCACTCTTTGCCACGTCACATATACTATATCACGCACTGCAAGTCGATCGGTTGCTCTCTTCCATTTCTCCATACCATCCGGCCGATATAATTTTTAAATGCATGCACGTTTTAGGACACTCAAGAGTTGGTTCCTTTCGCAAATCATGTAATATATACTTACTTTTTTTCCTCAGGCTTTTTCCAGCAGGCAGCCGGTTACCCTTTTGTTCTCAATGAGAGACATATTCGATCATTCACTGGTCACCAACACACTTGCGGGCTCCCCTGATAATCGATCAACATAACGACAGGCCCTCCTCGACAATCCATACATGAAAGACAAGAGACACACCACTATGCCAAGATTCGAGCCCGTGACCCCTCGAACCGATGATCTTAGCCACCTCGGCCATCCAGTTCGGCATATAATTTTATATACATAATTATATACATTGTAAATATGTATGGGCGGCGTTGTTGCATGTGATGTATGCAAGCTCGATACTATCAAATGCATTCTGTATTCCTGGGCGTGAGAGCAGTTTTCTTTTCACACTCGAAAAATGCAGATTTGTGGCGGCCTATGACTTCCGAGGTCAACACCTTATTCACCTCGTACTTCGTTAGCGTCTCGCTGACAAAGCCTGTTATCACGCAGGCCCTCTCGGATCTGAGGATGAGATCAGCGGCGCTTGAATGAAAAGCAGTTGGGTCCATGACCTCACCGACTCCGCGCTATCAACCTTCAGACCTAACCTTTCCCCTTCTCTTGTGTTTAAGTTCTGATTCTAACCCTTCGTTGTATACATAACTTAGAATAATTTTGGGATTGTTATTTTATTTCATCTTGAAAAAAAGATTCGTGTATAGTGACTTAAAAGATTAAATTCAAAACACTCAGAACTTAATTTCGACTAGAAGGCGAAGGATTTGGTAACTCTTATTTACTATTTTATTTAATAGAAACATATATTAATAGTATGGACTGCGTCGATTCTGAGGTCGTACTCAGCTAAGAGTGGCCCCATACAGTGAGGAGTAAGGGTAACTATGATTGGCTTTGTTGGGAAGTCTGTTTTGATTGATTTTAGTGATGGAAACATACTTCCCTGATGTAATATATTCTTCCGTTTTTCCTAGGTCTTTTTCCAGCCGACAACCGGTTACCCTTTTCTTCCCAATGAGACGTTTATTCGATCATTCACTTGTCACCAACACACTTGCGGACCTTCATCACCTGTTCCTCGGCCCCGATTCTCGGACCCCAATCCACTAGATTTCCGGTTCTGCCGTTCCTTGATTACCCGGACCCCTATTCCCTAGGTCTCCGGTTTTCCGGTCACCGCTTCCCGGTTCCCACGTTCCCGTTTCTCGGTCCCAGATTCAGTCCTCCATCCGCACCATAGTTTCCTACGTGCATGGTCCCTTAGGTGCCCGGTTTCCCAGTCCCCACATTCCAGGTCCTTGGTCCCTGGTTCCTGGTTCCTGTTCCGGTCCCTCCGATTCCGTTCTCCGCTTTCCGCTCCCCGGGGCCATAGGTTCGCAATGCTCTGTCCCTCCCTGTTCCTGGTACCCCAGACCTTCGGTCCCAATGGTAACTGTTCTCCACAACCCCGGTCTCCAGCAAAGTTCGACAGCCCTCCCATCCATTGATTTGGCCGTCCTTCCGCCAGCAGGAAAACCATCCAATGTCACGCCTTGTTCGCACATAAAATGTACAAAGAACATACAATACCCCTTTTCTTGCATTGAAAAATTACTTTTAATTTTTAATACACAACAAATAATTAGATAACAACAATGTATTATCCTTTATAGTGATTATTGTTCATATCTAGACATCTCCGGGTAGATATTAAGAGATGGGATGTAGCACGCACGAGGGATGACCAAATAATATTAGCTATTCATTTGATGTAAGATTAATTGTTGAAATAAATCACTTGCGATTGACTGGTGTTATCAGGTCATTCCTTGCACCTGCTATGGTCCAAGTAGTGTTGCTGTTTCCCAAATGGTATTTTCGGCTAATTAGCTTATATATTTCTGCTAACAATTTGCAAAAAGAAGTTGCCGCCAGAATAGTTTGAAATTCCCCAAAATTAAAAAATTGGTTTAAGTATATAATATATTTATATTACTATATCCAGTTTCTGATAATGATGAATCAAACTTCTTTGAACCGCATTGGTCGTAAATTAATTTTAGTTTATATATGTATCAGAAATAAAAAAATCCATTTAAAATGTTTTTTTTTATTCGCAGAACTCTAAAATAAAAATTCAGAATCCTATTTAATATTTCAAAATTCTGCCGCTCCACCCTCACAATTGGTCGAGTGGTTTCACCACAGGTGAATTGTTTACTCCAAAATATTAACAGTTCATTCCAGACATTTTATTCGTATACTTATTCGTATACTTCAAAATAGTTCACTGTCTCAAAATAAATAGCCTACTGTATTTTTCTAAATAAAATCATTAATAAAACTGGGAAAATACCTTCAGACGAGATTATGTAATTATTTCTAAAATTTAACGTTCTGTCTGCAGTGGCAAATATTATGAATTCTAAAACCTGTACAAAAGATGCCAACCTTAGGCAAGCTGGTTCGAAAATTCGTTTGAACATCCAGTCAGAAGAGTTGGTTATCATTTTTAAAGGATGTCGGCACTCATAAACTATCACGTATGTTGTTCCTTTTTCTATAGTTTAGTAGATTCTCCCTTCCACTTCGCCAAACCTGCATTTCGCAGCAATGATATGAATGATTCGCTTACATATTTTGTTTAATTTTTAAGTTTATAATTTTGGCAGATATCAATCATTGGAAGATTTTGATCTTCTTACAAGATTTTTTGTTTAAAAAAATAAGTCTGTGATCGCCGAGTAAAATTGTTAAGTTCTTAAGGAAACCTATCTATTTAAGAGCTGTTTACCCTGCGACTACAGATATATTACTTTTTTCTTAAATACATGTCTGATTAAGTTAATTTTTATCAATTTGCTAAATTTGAGTGAGTTAAAATCTTTAGCAGCTCTCCCGATTGACTTCACCGCTGTTTCTAATCAGCTCAGAGCATTCTCTCGTAGATTGCGTCTAGGGTGCATTCTCGCATTGTCTCTCCCCGACCGCAATTTGTGGGTAACCAGTTTATACGCCGGAAAATAGAGCGGCACTCGACCCAGCCACCCTCAGCCGGAGATTCCTTCCATTTAGCGTCGGGGTGTCGCAACCACTTCGCTTGGAAATTGTGCAGAGAACTTGTGCGCCACGCCTCCTCCATGTTGTTTCTCGAGTTGGCTCTCCCACGCGAAACTAGTCCTTTGCAGCGACTGAAAAATATATAAATATCCTCTAATTCTCCGATATTCCTAACTGATTTGAAATATGTATTGTAAAATATTTTTAAGACAGCCCCCAGTAAAAGCGGTTATTTTTAGGGCATGTATGGCGTGCTAAAATTCAAATTTTAGCACTAGTGCTTAAAGTGAGACGTAGCTCAACTGTTCAGATAAAACTATGAGTGCAACAAACAAAACAAAATACTTTTGTCTGATTAGCTACAATTAATCTTAATATATAACATGCTACTCAATTAAGTTTTTCTGTAATTGCAATAAAAGGAAAGTCAGTGAGGTGGTCTAAAAAACTACTCGTATCATCAATAACTATTATTTCTAGATAAAAGTGCACAAATGGAAAAATGTTATTTTTAATTTCTGGAATATAATTGTGGCTCTGTGACTAGACATTCTCAACCACTCTTGTCGACATCGTATTCGACACCATTCTCAGGCGAACTGAACTGTTTGTTTGGTACCTAAAGTTGTCTCTTACAGAACTTTCCCATCAACCGCAATCTCACGTCTCATACTCAGTAGTAATTTTCAGTTAATTATTTATGTTATTTTAACACAAAGTACAGGAATTTAGCTTGCCAACCATTTTCCTTCCATAAAACCATACGTAAAGCGAACCATATCCAGACAAGTTCGAACGATTCTTTAAATAAGAATCCAATTCTACTGTTCGACAGTTAATCGCTACTTCAACATCTCCGTCTGACCACTTTATTAAAATATCATTCCCGATTTGTCTGGAAAATAAGGCGTACCTGTAAGGAATACCTGTAAGTCGTACCTGTTCTTCATACAACCTGTTATGTTTTTCTGTTATCTCCTTTCTTTACAAGAGTTCGTAATCAATGGCTCATTTTGAGGCTGACAACTATTCTGAGGCATTGCCCAGCAGTGATATGAATGATTCGCTTATATATGGCGATTAATCTGGCAGCTAGCAATATTGTGTCTCCTCCTCATTCTAGACCTAATCACATCTTTGTTAATACTAGAGCTATGTAGGGAGCAAACTTTGGGAGCCTATTTGACTTTATCCTTTTTATGCATACCTTGTTTTTGTACATACACGAACCATTTCTGTTGGCAACTTTTGTCATTTATTCCACTATCAATATTTAACTTTGTTCTTATGTCCTCGTTTGGAACTCTTCCCCTCAAAGTTAGATCCACTACAGATCTTAATAAATTATTTTGGGAAGCCTCTAATCTTCTTTCGTTATTTTCTCTCAGTTTTCACGTTTCACTTGTAAAGCAGAGAGTGGGTTGAGATATCATATCTTGAAAACTTATTAGCGTACTATTTATTCAACATACTTTTGAACAGCTAAAATAGGATATAAAGAACGAAGAAGATGGTGTAGGAGGATGGAAAGGGGAGGAGAGGAAGAGAAAAGAGGTTGAGAAGGAGAAGAACACGGAGAAAAGAAAGAAGGAGGGGAGGGAAGGGAAGGGAGATACGAGAGGTAAAGTTAAAGAGAAACAAAAACTCCAAGAAGGGACATTAAGAAATGAAAAAGAAAGAAGTCTCTTCCTATAGTCATTATGTTATATAAATCGTAAATGAAAACTAGAGAAATTTCTTCTTTCCTCCATGTTCTTCTCCTTCTCAACTACTTTTTTCCTCCTCTCCTCCCCTTTTCTATCCTCCTATGCCTTCTTCATCGTCTTTGTTCTTCATATCCTGTTTTAACTTCTCTTGTTTGTCTTCTTAACGTTTTTTATTTTTACCCTCTTTCCCAATCCTCCCCTTTTCCTCTTCATTTTCTTCTGATTAGCATCTTCCTCCCTATTTCTCCGCCACCACTCCTCTCCTACTTCTCAATCTTCGACTCTTCCTACTCCTTCTCCTTTGTTTGTTTGTCATATTCAGTGTTTTACTTTCTCCTCCTCTTTTCTTCTCCTTTACTTTTATTTTACCTCCTACTTCTCCTTTTTCCCCTATTCCTCTTGCTATTTCATCTTCCTGTTCTCATTTTCATCTACCCCTGTCATCCTCTCCCTCTTCATCCTCCCGCCATCTTCGCCCCTTCCCCCTGCTCGTGGGGTCGGGATTGAGTGAGGGCGGAGCCGAGGCCATTATCGCGCCATTAGCGCTGCCCTGCGCAGGCGGCAATTGCGTTAACCGCGCTCTGCCCCTGGCGCTCCGCAACCCGCACGGCGCCCCCGCCCCCACCCCCACCAAACCCCTTCCCCACCAACGTCCCACCCCTTCTCAGCGCGGATTGAGGTGCTGCGCCCTCCTGGCTCCCGGCGGAACCGCGCCTCTGCATTGCCGAGCACCTGATACGCTTCTTTGATGTTCAATAGTGCAGGTGGCAGGGCTCTTAAATTTTCTGATTCCCCTACGGCTCAAAATGTGAAAGTTTGACGTATGGCAGGTAGAACAATTCGTGCCATAGGGAGAATATGTCGATTCGAAAAATTATGAAATTAGAAATCTTAATATAGGAATTTTTTAACAATTGCGACCTAGTACGTGAGCCGTCTGAGCACCGCAGTCAGAAGGGACGCTGGTTCGAGTCCCTCCGTGAGCAGGCTTGTTTGTCCCTTGTCTTTCGTCCACGCATATTTTCGCGGAAGACCTTGTGAGGCTCCTGACCACAGACCGAGGAGTCTGCAAGTGTGTCTAGTGTAAAGGTTAATATGTATTCCCATAAGGGCAATAGTGCGTCCCCGGCACGGATAGTCGAAATCGACATCCCCTGAAGCTGCAAAAAGCCTCAGAAAGAAACAGATATGATGACAAATATGTGATTTGGAGTTTCATATTACTCGATTCGAAGATGTAGATACGGGGATTAAAGCTCTCGAGGAACCGAAAGATGTCTTCAATTTTCGAACTAAAGAAACGAGTTGAGAAAATATTTCATTTATTCATTGTTTACTAGTAGTTTCCGTAAAGGAAAATGAAGTTACACAAATGAAATACTTACTGAAAAAGATTAAAAATCGATTAAACTAATATCATTAAGTAGCTTATGAGAAATAGTTTATTTCTATATGAGCATGCCAATGACACAAAATGGTAAATTCAGCTTCTCGCTAATCAATCGGCTTCTAATAAGGATAAAAAACGAGCGATTTAAAGAAAGATAATATCACAATCAAAAAGGAATTCATATATGTCACCATTTAACCAATACAAAGGGACTTTAAAACTGGACTGTCACATAGTTCGTTAACCTCAAAATTTTGGCTGTCATACTTGAACCAAGCTGTATGACCGATTGCGTTCAGCACTGTACAAACACTGGGTGACGCATTCGCGTTGAAAAGTGAAGTGAATGAGCATGAGTCAATACAATGGTTAGGCCAATTTTATTACAAAACCAATAAAAATGACGTTACACATGTGTACTAAAAATAGTTAACTGTTGCTAAATAAAACTTCCTAATCCGACCTGTACAAACATTTCGCACTTTGAAGATCATTTTGTGTAAACTTATGAAAATAGATATAAACTAGCACCAAAATTCGAACGGTCAGCTCTTGTCCTGTAAGTGGAGAAAACATTTTAATGTTTCTAAATATATATTTACACAGAGTAGCAAATAATCAACCTAATTTTACATACATTCCGAGAATCGTCACATTTATAGTCACGTGTGCTACAATATGGGGGTACCTCGAAGAACTAAACCTACAAAATATAATAGGTCCAAAAATGTATCAAGTACATTAGATTTTCAGAAACATAAATCAGGAGCCCATTAGAGGCTCTAAAACTGGATCTTAAAGGTCTTGAACTCGACATCGTTACGAACAATGGTAACATGAGTTGCTGTGTAAAGAATGTTGTAAATTGCGCGTGGGTCTGCATTTTTCTGCGTAACACAGTCCACAAAATTTTACGTTTCGACTTAAATTTCGATGCACCCCTCGGTGGCTATATTTTGTTCAGTACATTTTCTAGTGACACATGTACATGAATATGTGTCGATCTCGTCGAATAAACGGTAAATGAACAGTCATCAATCTTCAGCCTCTCATATCAATTATATACATTTCTCCCCTAATAGCAAATGATAATACTAATACTACTACTACTAATAATAATACTAATACTACTACGACTAACACTACTTCTACTACTAATAATAATAGTAATAAAACCAAAACTACGAAAAAAATGTTATGAAGATGAATGTGACAGCCAAATGCAGAAAATGTGAATCATTTGGCGAATCAATTGAGCACATTATGGTGGGCTGCCCGGCATTATTAGACAACGCCTGTCTTGGAAGACACAACCAACTCGCAAAATTCATACATCAAGAAGTTGCTGTTCAACGCGGGTTGCATGACTCCTCTACGCCCTTTTACAAATATTGTCCAGCACCAGTATTGGAAGCAAAGTGATGTACTGAGATGTGTAAACAATGTGATGTACTGCGACCGATTTGTTATCACGGACAAAACAGTGGATTATAACAGGCCTGATATCCTCCTCATTGATAAAACAAATAAAGTAGCCTCTATAATTGATATTGCAGTTCCTCTGACCCATAACATCAGGGAAACTGAATTAGAGAAGATGAGGAAGTATGAAAAGTTTGCAATGCAATTGAAACAGATCTGATGGTTGGTGAAAGTTCTCATATATAAAACATTTAAAAAGAATTTAAGAAATTTGGAACTACAAATAAAATTGCAAACTGTTGGACAAAATGCAGTCTTACTTCAGACTTGTCACATTGTTCGAAGGTTTTTACAGTAAGCTCAAGTGGAATAGGATTATTTCCCTTTTCATAAAAGCAGAATCTGGTTCTAAGACACCAAAAGACTGATTCTTTTTGCGCAATTTAACTGAAATAGTTTAGCAGAAACTGAATAGTTTAGCAGAAATATAGTTTCTTTGAAAAAACATGTGCACTTTACTTCATCTTTTTCTCTTTTCCCTTAATTATTCCACTGTTGTCTTGAATAAAACCAGTAAATCATGTCTTTAGATAAACAGTCTAACGTTCAACATTAATGATCATCCATACATTAACATTTCAAGCAACAATGAAGTTCTCCTCACGAGTATGGCTGATTCCCGGAGTACCTCCCTCAAAACAAAGCCGTCCTCACTTCCTGTTCTTGGCGCCGGTTGAGGACGCGGGCGCGGCCCACGCGCTGCCCTCGGCCCAGCTGGATCCTCACCCACGTGCGCTCCGCTCCACGCCGCTCGCGGAAACCTTTTCCCACACTGCCCACGCGCCGCCAATTGCACGGAACCCCACGCAGGCGGCAGCCCGCCTCGGGCCCAACGGCCCCCGCCCGCAGCTCACTCCAGCTCACTCCAGGTGGTCTCGCGCCCCTTCCTTCCACTCGTACCGCCCGCTCCTCGCTCGTCCTGGTCGCTCCCGCTCGTACCGCTCGCTCCTCTTTGTCCCGCTTGCTCCCCTTCCTCCCGATCGTCTCAGTCTCGTCCTGGTCGCTCCCGCTCGTACCGCTCGCTCCTCTTTGTCTCGCTTGCTCCCCTTCTTCCCGATCGTCTCAGTCTCGTCCTGGTCGCTCCCGCTCGTACCGCTCGCTCCTCTTTGTCCCGCTTGCTCCCCTTCCTCCCGATCGTCTCAGTCTCGTCCTGGTCGCTCCCGCTCGTACCGCTCGCTCCTCTTTGTCTCGCTTGCTCCCCTTCCCGATCGTCTCAGTCGTTCCCGCTCGTCCTGATCGCTCCCGCTCGTCCCGCTCGATCGCTCCCGCTCGTACCGCTCAGTCCCACTTGTCCCGCTCGCTGTCCTTCGTTCGGCTCGACCCAGTTATTACCGGTTGTCCTAGTCGCTCCTACTCGTCCCGCTCGCTCCCCTTCGTTCCGCTCGTCCTGATCGTTCAGAATCGACCTGCTTGTTCCCTTTCGTCCCGCTCGTCCCAGTTGTTTCCGCTCGTCCCGCTCGCTCCCCTTCGTCCCGCTCGCTCCCCTTCGTCCCGCTCGCTCCCCTTCGTCCCGCTCGCTCCCCTTCGTCCCGCTTGCTCCCCTTCGTCCCGCTAGCTCCCCTTCGTCCCGCTCGTTCCCCTTCGTCCCGCTCGCTCCCCTTCGTCCCACTCGCTCCCCTTCGTTCCGCTCGCTCCCCTTCGTCCCACTCGCTGCCCTTCGTACCGCTCGCTCTCCTTCGTCCCGCTCACTTCCCTTCGTCACACTCGTTCCCGCACGTCCCGCTTGCTCCGCTTCATCCTGTTCGTCCTCGTCGCTCCCGCTCCTCCCGTTGGCTCCCACTCGTCCCGCTCGCTCGCCATTGTCCCCTTCTCCCCCTTTCGTCCCGCTCGGTTCCCTTCATCGCTATCACTCCCCTTCATCCCACTCGTCTCAGACGCTCCCGCTCGCCCTGCTCGTCCTACTCGCTCCCGCGCGTTCCACTCGCTCTTGCCCGAGATCCAGTTCTCGCTCGCTTTCGCCCACTCCAACCAGTTGAAGACACTTCCCTCTTGCCCCGCCCGCTCCTATTTCTCAGCCCGTTGTCAACTACTCTATTTTTTTTCTTATTCTTGGAATACTGAGTCCAGTATCTATTATTCTTCATAAACTATTATTCGAAAACTGGTCACTCCACCAAAGAATGCGATTTCTAACGGTGTAAACACTGAATACATACGATGTCATATATGTTGCGTCGATCCTTAGCGGCGAGAGTGAGAATCAAAATTAGTTTATAGTTGTAAAGTCACTGCTACTCCATAAAAATTACCAAGAATACAGGCTTAGTGGGGACTGGGTCAATCAGTGGACAGTTTTACTTTCACAAGTCTCAACAACGCCGACTTCGATAACGTCACAGCAATTATGGCGACGTATTTCCAAAAATGCTGCAGAACAAAACCACACAAAACTGTTTTGCAAAAAGAGGCATGCACACAGTTCAAGACCAACAAATAAAATGCCCTCGTATAACATTGAATAGCATGAAATATATTAAGAAAAAAACTTTTCTTGAACAATGCAGTATCGTAGAAGTATACACAGATAAAAAAACAAAAACTATTCACATACAGGGATTATCCAAAAAGTATTTCATAACGCAAGATGAAAACAGCAATTATTTATAGGATGGAGGACTCTTCCTTGGAGCCTCAATATCGGATGACGTAAGTTTTGTCGTGAGCAGTAACACACTGAGTATGAGACTTAAGCCCACGAAACCATAGACACCTCTCACATGGCCTGGGACTGCAAAGTTGTTGCTTTTCCCCCTTTCTTCTTTCTTTCTTTTTTCCTCCTTGCTGTCTTTCTTTCTTTTTTCTTTTTTCTTCTTGCTGTCTTTCTTTCTTTCTTTCTTCTTTCTTTCTATCTTTTTTCATTCATTCTTTCTTTCCTTCTTTCTTTTTTCTTTCTTTCCTTCTTTCTTTCCTTTCTTTCTCTTTTCCTTCTTGCTGTCTTTCTTTCATTTTTCCTTCTTTCCTTCTTTTTTCTTCTTTTTTTCTTTTTTCTTTCTTTTTTCTTCTTTTTTTCTTTTTTCCTTCTTGCTGTCTTTCTTTCCTTTCATTTTTTATTTTTCAATTTCTGCGCGAATTGAATACTAGTATACTAGATGAATACTATATAGCAGTATCAATTCGAGTGAATCCCGGGAAGGCGGCCCAGCTCCTCGCATCCGGCCCAGCTGCCGCCTCCGGCTCCCACGCCCGCGGCCAGTGCGCGAGCCCGCAAGCGCCCCGGAGTGACGAGGCGCCGCCGGCTGCGCGTCCGAATCTCGCGTGTCAAGCTCCTTGGCAGATCCAGCCAAGAACTTAATAAACCTAGTTAGGATTTAGTGGGCCCTTATGCGAGGACTGACACTGCTATATTTCGTGCGCCCGCCCGCCCGCTCGCCTCAGGCGAACCCGGGCTTGCCCGCTTGTCCGCCCTCCTCGCCGGCGACACGCCTCCCGCATCGCCCCGGCGCGCCCCGCCACGACCTGCCCGCTCCTCCCCGCTGCCTACGGCGCAGTGGGCGAAACGACGTACGCGGGGGCAAAATGTCATCGTAATATTCGTTGGGTGGTGGGTTGTTAGTGGTTCCGGGCACGTCAACTAACGAGGTTGGTAGTCCCGTAAGTGTAGTACATGTTTTCCTCGGGCGGTGGCGGTGTTCCTCCCCTTCTGGATGATCTGGCGCCGACCTACCGTCGGCTAGCGGGATTTCCCCTAACCAGATATCTCCCACCAGCGGGGCACCGCCCAAGCCGGAACATACTCTAAGCTCCCGACCGGTCTCCCGGCATGTGTGGTAGTATAGTACATGTTACTTTAAGTGTATGTGAGGGGTGGCATTTCGACAAGAAAAAGGAAGGAAAGATCGCGGGCGGTCCGTGGCCCGATTATTAGGTACTGCTCCAGCATTCGCCTGATGTTGATCACAGAAACCACGATATACTACAGATCAGAGCAGCCGGCCGCTAAAATTATTCTCCAGACAGCGACTGAATTCGATCTAGCTGAGAAGTTAGTATAAAAAAATCCTGCCACGGGACCCGAACCTAGGACCTCCCGGTCAGAGGGACTGCAGTGACATCAGTTGATGTCCTGACCCATCTCTCCCAGTCGTAATATTCCAAATGTCCAACCTGAAACTTCAAATCAATCAATTAATCAATAAACAACTAAAAAAGAAAGAATTCCTATCATCCTCTAAACCACCTGCTCAGTGGGCGAAACGACGTACGCGAAGAAAAAATAAAATCGTAAGATTTGAAATGACTAACAATGACTCAAACTTCACACAATAAATTAATCGATTAAAATAATATAAGAAGGAAAGTATACCTAACATCCTCTAAACCATAAGCAGGACAAACTTGCAGTACTCACAGTACAAGGGTAAAGAAAAACAATCAAATAAATACCAACACGAAGTCACACAAAAGCATAACCCGGCTAAGTTAAGGGAGGTAAGTAAACTAGTATGAAATAAAATTTGACATGCATACAATACTTCGAATTGTAGAGGCATCGATAGCTACACAGCTCGAACGCACTCATCTTAGGAAAAGTTTCGCAGCCAACTGCTCTGACCGAATAGAATCTGTGGTTTGTCTGATCAATACCACACGAATGTCCAAGCGGTATCCAACAAACGGGTTACTTCTTCCTCTCTCTTTGCCCTCATTTCCCCTTACAATCACGCACTTACACTTTCATGAACTACACTTCCACACACGTGGGTAGCTTAAAGCTTGTCCCGGCTGTGGCTTGCCCCGTTGGGAAAGATACTTGCAGAGAGAAACATTGCAATTCAACGTGTGGGCTGGCACTGGATCTCACTGAATGACCATTGTACTTGATGCGACTGGAAACACGAAATAATCAATAAATATATCAATCGGATCTGAAAATCCAATTTCATGTTTTTACACTTGAAAGTGATTACAGTACGGGCTGTGTATATTGTGTGAAGAGGTAAGTTAAAAAATTCGACTTTGGTAAAATATTTTCGTGAATTGAAGTGCCGAAATTCAAGATAGTGACCACACTAGAGTCAGAGAATTGAGATACGGAATCTCAAGTAGGCAATGAAGTATTCGTACTTATTGTGGTTCCACTTTACTCTCCTTATCATTTAAAATCGTTTTAATTTATATCAGTAAAAGGTGCTAGGTTTGGAAAAATATTTTATTTTATCGCATCTCTAATAAATGTTAAGTGTTAAATTATTATTTCAAAATTAATAATCACTCTCATGAAGACCAAATAAAAAAGTTCTTATACTAAATTAGTTACAATTACTCGTCAATGAACTGTTATTTGACTTTCTTTAGCTTTTTGTTTTTGGCACTTAAAATATTTGATGACCGTGAGCAAAATGAGAGATGTAGGCTGTCAACAAGCTCTGACTAGTATACGTACTGCACGGCATTTAAAGAGATATGCGTATAAAAAAGCACAACCCAATGATTAATTAGAAATATTCTTTTACATAAGAAGGTGATGACAAATGGAATCAATATTTGGAACTATTACAGCAGGTGAATTCATCCACAGGCAGATAATTCTTTTGAATCTCCTTAAATAAAATTAAGCTTACAAGATGAAATTTAATTACCTAAATTGTATATGAATAGTTTTATCGTAAAATATTAACAGTTTTTTCGTCGATTTACTACTTCGAACAAAATTGAGTTTATTTACTTCTTAAGAATGAGATATTCTAAGTCACATGTGGTAAAGACAATGCTGACATATCAAAGATAAGAGACATATTCTACCTAGATTGTTGTATGCATCTTGCTAGATGCATAATACAAGTGCTTCTTATGTTCTAAAACAATTCCATAAAGCTCTAAAATTAATGCAGAAACTTCTATAAGATTCATTTTGCAAAATAATGCTATAATATCAGTGGCGCACCCACGAGACATCACCACAAGAAATCGATTACTCATAATCACAAAATTTCCTCCCAATTTTCTGTAGTAACGGATGTCATTCAATATCTCAATTAAATACTTTATGAATAAATAAAAATTATAGAAATTAAAATAAACATTAAGTTTAGCATAAATGAAAAAATATATATAATTAAACATCAAGTCCCCTGAATACTACATCTACAAAAAAAGGAAAAATCATTTAAAAATACCTGAATAATATTGTGAGGTAATTAAAAAACAAAAACCAGTCAGCTCCGGTTATAGTGAACTTTTGGGGACAAACATGTTTGGTTCACTATATCCGATGATGGCAAAATTAAATAGAATTTCTGCATAATTATTTATTTTATTAATAAAGAGATACAGCAAAATACATTCCCAGCACGTGCAGAAAATTTCAATATCTTTATTTTTTCTTAAAAAATCAATTATTTTCAATTGTTTGCTTCGTACTTTTTCATTAGTAATTTTTCTAGATCCTTCTCCTTAGGGGAGACTTCTTCGATCTTCACCTCTGGGGAGATTCTTATGACCTTTGTCCGACGATATTTTTTCAAGCTGCCTAGTATTTGTATTTGTGTGGCACATATGCGATTTATTATTTTCCAAGAGGGAATTTATTTCCAGGATGTTGTATTTCGTACGTTCACTTTAGCCGTTGTTCAGATTCACTATAATCGAATCTTCTTATGCTTATTTGTAATGTAAGTGAAACGGGACACCGGTAGCGGTAGCTCAGTGCATCAATTGATGTCACTGCAGCGCCTCTAACCGGGAGGTCCTAAGTTCGAGTCCCGACGGCGGCGGGATTTTGGACACTAGCTATTCAGCTAGGTCGAATTCAGCTGCTTTCTGGAGGAGAATTCTAGCGGCCGGCTGCTCTGATCGGTAGTTTTCCGTGGTTTCTCCGATCAACACCAGGCGAATGCCGGACCAGTACCCTACCAAACGGGCCACGGACCGCGCGCGATCTGTCCTTCCTCTTCCTTGTCCTATCCTCTCCCCTTACATACACACACTAACACTAACATGCACTACACTACCACATATTCCGGGAGACCGGTCGGGAGCTTAGAGCTTGTCCCGACTGGGGCGGTGCCCCGTTGGTGGGAGAGTCCTTGTTAGGGGGAAACCCCACTAGCCGACGGTAGGTCGGCGCCGGATCTCGCCATCCAGCGGGGGAAGATCACCGCCATCTCCCGAAAAAACATGCACTACACTAACGGGACTAATGACCACAGTAGTTGACGCGCCCGGAAACACGAAAAAAGAAATCAAAAATCAAATGAAACGTGACAAGTAACATAAGTTCACTATAACCGAGGGTTCACTATATATGTCAATTTGTCATTTTATGGGTTATCTTTATAATAAGCGAAAGGCAATCGGTTTTTATCGTGGCGTTTATTGCGAATATGTCCTCGCGGACGGCGTTCCCTCCCACTGCGTCGCGTCCTCGGCCGTCGGCGGCGCCGCGCGATGACCGATGTCTGCCGTCATAAATTTAACTCAGTGCGGCAGGAAACCAGGCGTTTTACGGTAAAGTGGTTACGAGTATCGGCGCCGGCCGCCAGATGGGGCCATACGGGTGCGGGAATTAGCCCGCAATTAGAGAGGCGGGCACCGCGCGGAGTGGAGAGGCGAGGCGGCCTCTGGCCCCCTCCCTCACTCCGCGCCACGCCCCCCCGTACTGCTCACCTCTCCCGCTGCTCTCTCGTTCGGCTTCCTCCCCACGTCGCCCCGCCCACCCTCCCCTAGCCCTGTGCTCCAGCCTTTCCGCACTCCGTCCCTCTGCTTCACTATTCACCACTCTTCCATTCCGGCTGTTTCTGCAGCGATTCAGACTGGGAGGTCATATGGATTGAGAATCGACGGAGGTGGATTTTAGAGGCTAGTTTTATATTTAAGTGGAATTCAAACGCTGTTTGGAGGGGAATTCTAGCTTCCGGCTGCTATGATCGGTAGTTCTCTGTGGTTCCTCGGATCAATACCAGCCGAATGCTGGAGTAGTACTCTGACAAACGGGCCACGGAGCGCTCGTGATTATGCTTCCTTTTCCTTGTTCTATCCACATCCCTTATCCATGCACATACACATTTACATGCTCTACACTAACACACATGCCGGGAGAATTCAGTCAGCAGTTTAGAGCTTGGTTTCGCTGAGGCAGTGCCTCGGTGAGGGAGATTCCAGAAGAAGAAAATCTCCCGCAAACCTACGTGTAAGTCGGCGCCGGATCTCACCGTCTAGCTGGCAAGGAATCACTGTCACTTTCCTGGATAAAACATTCACTACACTAACGGGACTAATGGCACTACCAATCGACGAGCCCGATAACATCAATCAACGAATTTGAAGCTCCCGTGACTCTTCCACAGGTCTTCCCTTCTTGCATGTACTTTTTATCTATGCCGTTATTTTTGTGACCTACTCTTTTCCCTCTCATGACTCTTCGCCCGATTGTTACATCTCACATCTCAGATATACGTTCCCGCTCCTCCTTCCTGTCGACTACCCCCTGGCTACTCTGTTTTTGTCCTGCCACTCCCATCCTCACCTGCATTTTGTTTCCTACCTTGCCTCATCTTGCTTCGTGGTCATCTCGTTTCTTTTCCACACACACCCTGTTTCACCCTGAGTATGTCTGGCTAGTCCTCCTTTGCTCTTCCTCACATCAATCTCGCTCTTCTCTCTACCCCCTTGTAACCTCCCTTTCCACCTCTTCATCGCCCTACTGCTTCGTTCCCGGTCCCAGCACCGTGAGTGTACAGCGGTTATGCTGCTACTTTCCACCAATATTATCTCGCACGTTATTTTTGAGTCCGGCTTTTCCTCTCCCTGCAATGTCTCTTCTAGCGCTTCCCATGCCTCATCTCTCCGAGCCATTACGCGTCTTTGTTCCCACTGTATAAGCATTCCCCCTCCTACTCCTCTCTCTGCTCCATTCCCCGCTTCTTCCATCCGCTCCAGCCGTTGCTTTCCCATCCTGCCTCACCTTTCATCATCATTCCGTTGTTTCACGTTGTCTATCCCTCTCACTCGTCCCCGCCTTTCCTCGTTCAGCCTGTACCTTCATCGTCTCCTCTCCATTCCAACACTTCACTGCTTCGCCTCTCCCGCACCCGCTCTCAGCACCGCGAATGGCCAGCTTTTGTTCTGCTGCCGAGTGTTGCTGCGGGAGGTAATTCGCCGTGTCGCCAAGGCCAGTGCAGCCGGGCACGTTTCCCGGCAGCGGACGTCGTTACGTTCATTACCTCTTCATTCGGCGGTGCGTAGGTGCGCCGACGCTGACTGAGAGCGGGTTTGGAGGAGAGGCAATGGCTCATGGCAATCCCTCGACCAGGAGTTCCACTGGATTTATAGTGGCATCTGTTCTAATGTCGAACCATGGTGTAAATAGTCTTTCAGGAGTGTATTCGATTGATTGATTGATTGCTGATTCCGGGCACGTCAACTACAGAGGTCATTAGTCCCGTTAGTGTAGTGCATGTTTTTCATCGGGAGGTGGCTGTGATCTTCCCCCGCTGGATGACGAGATCCGGCACCGACCTACCGTCGACTAGCGGGATTTTCCCCAACCTGGTATCTCCCACCGGCGGCGCACAACCCCAGCCGGGTCAAGTTCTAAGTCCCCGACCGGTCTCCCAGAATATGTGGTTGTGTAGTGCATGTTAGAGTAAGGAAGGAAAGATCGCACGCGGTCCGTGGACCGTTTGTTAGGGTACTGCTCCGGCATTTACCTGCTGTTGATCGAAGAAACCTCGTAAAAATACCTTTCAGAGTAGCCAGCCGCTAGAGGTCTCCTCCAGACATCGACTGAATTCGACCTAGCTGAAAAGCTAGTGTCCAAAATCCTGCCGCCGTCGGGACTCGAACCTAGGATCTCCCGGTCAGAGGCACTGCAGTTTGATCAGTTGATGCACGGACCCACAGCTCTCGGTGGGAGTGTATTTGAACGCGGAATAGAGGCAGTGGTTATCCCAGAACCAAAAAAGATGGGCTGTGATAGATCAGAGTCAGCTTGATCTGAAACATTGATGACCGGGAGGTCTTAGTATGCGAACCCCAACAGAGACGTCGCTGCAAAATGTCGCAGAATGTCTTGAGACAAGAGGGGAACTTATGACGCATCCCAGCTGGAATTGTGCCACGCTGGGGGAGATACATCGAGAGGGAAAACCCGCAAGGCTTTGTGTAGTTTGTCGCCGGAGTCCACCTTACAGAGGGGTAGGAATAACACCACCTGTCTGGTTATAACATGTACTACACTTAGGGGACTAATTACCTCAGTAGACGACGCGCTCAAAATCAATATTCGCCTGATCAAAGGATCTATGTTAGATTTCATATTTTGAACATTTTTTGTACTTGCGGATCTTTACAAGAGGAGACAGGTGACAATTTCTTACTTTTATATTAATTTTTGAAAAACTAGTTCAACATTCACTCTGTTTCTTCGACTTAACAACTATTTTCTAAATCTACAGATGGAATAAGATTGCCACGTGTTTGTGGACAGTTCTATCTGTATGAGAACACTGGAGTTTACGTGAAGTTTACACAAAGTACACATTTCTGAATTTTTTTGTAAACATCCGAAAAGCGTTGAAAGGCGACACTATCACTTAAGAAAGGTTCCAATAATAAAAATACTCAACGATAAAACAGTAAGTCTTTACCGACACAAAAATAGAAGAGAAAACTTCGTTGTAGTCCGTCCATGAACCCTCCTTCCTTTGGTTCCGACTGTAAACATCGACTTGTGTACGAATCTCTCATCAGTAGAGACCGGAAAATATGTAGCATGAAACGTCAAAATATGTACATAAATATGTAATGAAAACAGTAAGAATATGTAATAAATATGTAAAATTAGGTATAATATGTACTATTAAAATACAGAAATTATAAAACACATTAACCGAATTCGAAATTACTAATTTATCAAAAATTTCCGAAACAAATTTTAAAAATAATTCACAGATTTAAAAAAGTCATTTGGAGAGCACAAGTTGTTGCACGTTTTGCACTTTACCACATTCCCGTCAGTAATAAAAGCTTTATCTATCGCTATCCAGAACCATAGTTTACCAGCCAAACTACACGCAATGGAAGCCCTCGGACAAACTGGCAATACCTACAACTAGCAAACAATCACTGCAGCGTGAAGCATTCTCATCGAATTGTTACACGTCGACGATCGCCAAAGTTTTTCGAAAATTAAGAAAGTTTCAAAGTTTCAAGAAAATTGCTAGATTAAAAAATAGTTTGTAAAAATAGAAAAATATGTAAAATATGTATTATAGTACTAAATATGTAACAATATGTAACGAAAAAAATTTATATTGTGTTTGGATGGCGACGATTCGCCAAGATTTCAATTTTGAGAACGATAAGTAGAAAGGCAAAACAATAATTACATAAAAATCCGGTCTCTGCCATGAATGTCTTGTGCAGTACCGGCGCTAGGCATGGACAGACCGGGTGATCGCCCGGGGTCGCACAAGACTAGGGGCCCGATGATGGGGAAAAATAGTAAAAAATTGAAAAAGAAATTAGAACTCGAGAAAATCGTTATGCACTTGCACAGCGATCTGAAATAAATTGAATTTTAAAAAAAGGTTATCATAATTTTACAGTAGTCTGATATTTCATAAAATTTTCTATTAATCTTTTACCTTAAATATTTAATTATGGTCATTACTCATAAGTAGGGGCGGATTTTGATGACCTAAAACATCGCCAAAAATGATCAATAAAATGCTTTAAAAATGCCTTAAAAATGCCTTAAAGCCAAAGAAAAATGACGTAAAAAATCTTATGAAAACCAGTTCGGATGAACAACTCAAGCTATTGGATACGTACTGATGTACTTGATGCTTCTTTCATTCGTTTGAGTGAACCCAGCATGCGAACTTTTGGTTTGGACTGCAAAACAATTTCTGAGCGAACAAATAGAATACGCTACTGAGTAATTCTGTGAAGAACATTTGCATCTCGTAAATATTATTTGAAGCAAGTATCAATAAAATGACATTGAAATCGATGAAATCAGCAAAAAATGCATTAAAAATTTTGGATTATGGAAAAAGTTAAAAATGACTTATTGAAATCGACAAAAAAATGCAAGATGATGGCCTATAAAAATGGGTAATTTCCTTTCGTAGTATCATAAAATGAATTTCTATACTAAACGGCATTGTTCTAAAGCGAAAAGAAAAAAATGACATTTCATTAATATCCGCCCTCTGGTCATAAGGTAGGACTCTATGAAGTGAATCAAATGAGGCTAACATTAAAATAGGTTCCACTGAAATTCATATTATTATTTCACGTGTTTAACATCGAGTACTTTTATTAAACAATAACCACAACATCTTTTTAGTGTTTTAAGATTACCGTGGAAATTTTATTATTTGATTACTAAATACTTTTACTTAAAACTACTGTTTAAAACATATTTCCGAAAAGGTTTTCTAACTTAAACATAATTTTTGTTATTTATTGAAATAAAATATCTCATATAGTTTCTTGATACCACTTTCACATTTTTAATTTTGTTGGGGGAGAGGGGCTACGTTTAAACATTGTCCTCAAAAATTAGCTCAAAATTGTCTAGCTCTGCCACTGATCTTTCGCCGAATGCGAAGAAAAACAGAGCGTCACCAGCTGATTCGGAAGGGGGATGCCTGGTCTGCTGGCTTGTCGTCTCATGACGTCAGAAGAGGGAATCTCTCTCTCTCTCTCTCTCTCTCTCTCTCTCTCTCTCTCTCTCTCTCTCTCTCTCTCTCTCTCTCTCGGAACAGGATCCGCACACACGTGACGTCACTAGGCGAACGCCCGGTCTCGAGATTCTTCATCTCTGTCAGACACCATCCGCCTCGCGTAGGGCTTGTTGCTTTCATAACATCGATGTTTCTATCGAAATGTAGATGTTTTAAACATGCATTGATTAAAGACGATGGTTTTAACATCAGCGTTCTGTAGTTGAAGATCATTTGTTTCCGATGTCTTATCTGCGAATGAAAAGGTTCCATAATCACAAGTTTGTAATATTTAAAATATTAAATTGTAACTGAATAAACACTGCTAGTTCATCGTTGAAACGAAGTGGAAGTTGTTTATACTACATTTTCCACACAATCTCTCCCCCAGGAGATGACCTCGTTGACCTGATATTTTTTACCACATTTCTATGGGGAGAGGAACTAGCTGCCAGAGCAATAGGCACAGGGCCTCCCTCTTTCCGCATTCTTTTGCGGCGAACTTTTTTTTTTTCCTTTATTGCACCCGAACAGTGGATAAACCACTTTACAGGTCTGAAATTGAGTACAAACACTAACCAAATAATACCATAATAACTGAAAAAGCACCGAACTGAGGAGGTTCTGACCCTGATGGGTTAGATTTTCAAGATCAAATATTCCTTTCTTTAGTTAAGAATCACTGATCTTTGGGAACCATTTTTTAGGAAAAGAAATGCATTGCCATCACGATCCATAGCTTTCACAAAATTCTTCATATTTTTTCAGAACGTACAAGTGATTGGAAAAGAACATTTTCATATCCTGCATTAAGTGACTCTCTTTTCGGCCAGTTCTTCTTAATACAACGATTAGATTTATCCCTGCTATTCCACTTGCACAAGAAGTAACAACATTTTGTACACATAAGCTGTAACCCTAGTAAGATGGCTATAACTTTCAAATTCTCACGTATCTGCTCAGAAAAAATGTCATACTTGATAGCGGATAGAAAGAGTTTCATATACTCATAATTTTCCTTCAAACCAACTGTATAGGCTGAAGGAATGAATGGATATGTATCCATTATGTAGTAGGACTCCTTTCAAACTTGTTTTCGACGAGTTTATGAACAAACGCCAATCCTCATATTTATGCTCAACACTCAGTAACTGGAACAAATTTTCAACATCATTGCTGAAAACTAGGTCCTCCTCTTTAGAAAACAAATGCTCGAATTCTTTTTTGCATTGGCAGACAAAACTTACTTTGGCATACCTTGCATTAGTTTTCATCCTTTCAATCTTGAGGCGAGTAATTCTGGCTTGGTTTTACTTAAATCAAGATCTCAAACCAAATCATTTCAATCCTCCGCTTTACAAAGTGAGGTTCATTTATGGCATCATCTTCTGTAAAATCTGGATCATTCTGTAATTCATCCTGAACATCGGAAAATTCTTCAACCATTGTTATGTCATCTGGTGGAATAGGTATGAGAAGTCCTGGCCCATGAAGCACCAGTTGAATTGCTGAATCTAAAGACGGATATTTAACAGTGTGCCTGAACTTTGAACTTATTCCAGATATATTTGTTACGCAGAAGTAGTAGTCTGTCAAATGATCCTTAGGTTCGCGCCATATTTTGGGTACTGCAAAAGGCATATGATGGGATTCTTTCAACTGTTCAGTTAAGTGTTGCTCATTTGGCAGAACAGATTTCCGGTGCCCATGTCTTGTTCTGGGCAATTTTGTTTTTGAAATAACAGACATAAGCTCTTATCAGAGGAGTAAACTTTCGCCTCTGCGCTTTGAGTCAGCTCACCACACACGTAACAGAAGTGGTTTTTATCATTAACGAACTTTCGAGACATGATTCTTATATACTATACACTTCACACTACACCGTGTAATGCAGTAGACAGTATTACACACTTCTATCACAATCCAATCGACAATGGAAGAGAGCACAGAATTAGCTTCTTTCTTTTAAGAAACCTATTCATCTACAAACTTCATCTTAAATAATAATGTTGTAGGGTAATGTCATTGTCATTGTCGTAACTCGTGAATTCAAGTTTCAACAATCGCTAAACGTTATAAGCCCAATGTTGACACAATGAAATAAAATTTAAATGTAAAAAACTTCTTCTAATCAGCATCTTATATACCACAGATGATAATAAACAAGAAAAAAGTATTTTCAAAATTAGAAAAAGGGGTGGATG
>BLKR01011961.1:0-25218 GCA_011170035.1 Teleogryllus occipitalis | reverse complement strand
CTCATGGCGGTGGGGCGTAAAATTTAAAACTCCTTGCACAATGTAGATTTGTTATGCTCTTGTCTCGTATCGTAGTTAAAATGTCTCACCACGTAGTCTACCCTCTTTGATAAATTGTGGAACTTCTTTGTTCAAGGCTTGAAATGCTTCTTTTGTTATAACGCAATGTCGCAATTGCTAAATCTCTTCTGAACATTGTTCATTACGCCCTTATAATCTCGATAGTCACGTGATCAATTTAATGCAGTCTTCTTACGCCTGGTGCTAAAACTCCCTATTAACGTAAATTGGTATTTAAATATAAAAAATCAAGTAACACTAATAATACACGGCAAACTAATTTAAAATGAAATAAATACATCCTGAATAACAATTTTCGCCGCATATTAACCGGTCAACAAAACCGTAAACACACGCGCAACGCGGCTTGCATGGTGAAAATCGGAGTCTTCCGTGGTCTCGCGTCTCGGGACAGATAGTGTCGTGGGGGTGGATGGATGGGTCTGGCACCACGTGCGGGAAGTGGAAGGACGGCTTGCATGGTGAAAATCGGAGTCTTCCGTGGTCTCGCGTCTGGGGACAGGTAGTGTCGTGGGGGTGGATGGATGGGTCTGGCACCACGTGCGGGAAGTGGAAGGACGGTAAGGGCAGAAGGTGCTCTCTGGGCCGTTTCCTATTCTAATGGCCTAAGGCGGATGAGAGGGAGCAATAAGAACAGGGATGACCCCAGACATGGCAAACAGCAGTTTATTGGGGTTGTATACTTACATAGACCCTTACTGGCACCTGACGTAGCCCAGCTTCGCCAAGGACTGTTCTCCGGAAAAGACACTTTGCAGCGGCCATCAGACGAGTTAGCGACACACGAAGTGCACAGCGATCAGGGGAGAGGGCGGGAAGCTGCTAGCAGGACCCCGGAAGGTCGATCTGAACTAGCGAGGTGGAGTGTCGGCAGGGCCAGTTTGGGCCGATCTCAACCGACGGAGGAGTGGAAGGTCCGTGAACACGGGCGACGAGCTCTCGAATAGCATTCGTCCCCCCGCTAAGCGGAGGTCAAGCTCTTTTATAGGCCTTTACTGCTGAGACGCTCTTTCCGAGGCGGAGCTACGCAATATGCTTACGCGGGCGCCAGCCGTCTGGGGCCACGCGACAATAGGAAGAGAATTAGCTGTTCTACGTTAAACGAGCATGCGTCAAGAATGCACGCAGAATGCTACTCTCTTAAATGCTCACTATATAGCCTTTTCTCAGAATACGATGCGAAGCGAGGCGGCGCCCGGGCGTGCCTACCCTGAGAGGTGCAAGCGGACGCGTCTCTGCGTGGAGAGACGAGACATCTCATGGCACGCGGGCTGTTAGAAAACGCTTGAAATGGAAATATGGCTCGGGCTAAATGTTCATTATAATTTTCCAGACGAATAATACTTACACCGTATTCAAATTGCAACACTTTTTTAAAATTATGAAATGTATTAAACTAGTACATATTCTTTGGAGTATGCAGTGCCTACCGTACCTACTCTTGATGGTATCACTAAAGGAGTACTTCAATTGTGAGAGCTACTGTATGTATCAAAATTCTTGAAAATAACAAGAGAAGGCCAACAAAAGACAACAGTAAAACCGTTTGCGTTTCTGCTGGATTTAAGTGCACTTACAAAATAAGCTAAGGCTCACTAAAAATCGGAATCTTATCATACTGATTGCAATTCAATGAACATTTTTAAAGTTCTACGACTTCTATTCACTTCTCCCCATAGCATGTCATACACAGTTTTTAACTGTTTTCACATAAATAAAAATAATTGACTTGAAAATTCAATGAAAGTTTAATCCCTACCTCAAACCTCAATTCCATCTTACATCTTACAATGAACCAAAAAATTCTGTAGCAATTTCAATTTTAAGATGTTCAGAAGATTTATAGAAACCTGAGTGGAGAAATACCAGAAAAATGAACTTGAATGCTTAAAAGAACTTGAAATGAACTTGAATGCTTAATCATACAAAACACATTTCAAAGACCCCTCCTCCATCTCCCAGTAGCTTGGGTGCGTACAGCCCAGAACAAGAGGGGAAGGACTACATTTCTGTTGCCCCTTTTCTATTGAACTTTTTCATTTAAATAACAGTTTTACTTGTAAATACATAAAGCATAAGGAGAATGAAAGTGAACAATTAATAAATTTTTAAATTTTATGTTGAACCACGAATCAGTGCCACATGGCTTGGAGTCTCTTCCCCTAATGTCATAAAACAATTCCCTAAAACCTGAGGTTGAAAAAACAGAAACACCAGGAACTGAACATCATCTTTGCAAAAATAAAATATTTTATTATTGAAGGCTACAGGGCCTCTTTGAAAATTTTCATGTGGAAAATCCTGCCCCCCTCCAAGATGCCTATTTCCTATAACTTCCGAAAGAATCCTGCAAATTTGACACATCTTATGAGGACTAAGCAAAAATGCCACATCTCACCACCATTTCCTGCTGTCAGGATCTTTGAGCTGTGATAGTTTGGCTGAAGAGATGTTTCACACAAAGGATACAGCACTTTTCAAGTCCCGAGAAATAAATTCCTTTCGATGCACGGAGTGATGAAATGCCAGCGAAATACAATACTGTTCACCCCCACCGTGTGAATTTTTTATTTCTAGACAAAAGGTATATGTTCTTGTAGAGAATGCAATATAATAATAATAATAATATTAATAATAATAATAATAATAATAATAATAATAATAATAATAATAATAATAATAATAATAATAATAATAATAATAATAATAATTAGCTGGATCCATGTGAAAACTCCATGCTCGTTTTAAATGTGGGAAATTACTTCCAACTTAAAATGGACTGGCCCTGATTGCAGTCAATGATTTTTGTATGAACTCAAGATGTTAAGTCGGTACATTTCTAAATGTACAACACACAAATAAAAATAAAAATTATTTCAGTTCATAGAACTTATATTCACTCTGTTTTCAATATAACTTTATTACAACCTTCACAACTGTGCAATCATCATAGTAACAATTGCTACACAATTGTACTATGCATTTGATTCAGGAGAACATCAGACATTGTGAAACAAAATTGCATAAAAAGTTGCTAGTGTTATTTTTTGAGCCATGATCTTGTAACTAATACAAAATTGAGAAGAAAACGTGATTATAAAATGCACATATTTGAATGATAAGACAAATGTTCTACTACATCACAATTATTTTTTCCTGAATAACTCAACATTGATTAAGAAAATCATAGGGTTTAAAATTGTACAAGAAAGAAAAATGCAAATAATTTCAAAAGCAACATACAAAGACACTTTCTTATATAATAACGAAAATCATGGTTTTCTATTTTGCCAGTTCCACCATTTTTTCATCTATTAATGTCAAATTGTGCCCTGCAGATTTTTTTGGTGAATGAAGGAAATTGACCTTCTGATGTACATTTCTTAAAGAATTAAAAGAGAAAACAAAGAAAAAAATTGCATGAATAATTGAGCATTCTAATAAAACAAATGATAAGTAAAGACTCGAGAACTAGTCAGCTGAAAGCAAACAAACAACCTTGTGCCATTGTTCTTCATCATTAATAAATTATGATAGCTCATGGCATCTTAAATTCTCATAACAATCCACAATAATGGAATTTTAAGAAAATTTAGTAACATGATCATCTTGTTGGCATCCCGCAATGACTAATATTAACAAGAAAAACATTATGACCATTCTTGATACTCAATATTACATTAAAATATTAAATAACAGACTTGATAACCTCACCATTTTAAATGGTAATTTTAATTCAATTTAACAAAGACTAACAACCTATTGAAAGAAAACAAAGTTACTTTACATGATGTGCTAATAAATGAAAATTAATGACTAGGAAAACAAAACTTCACAAGAACAATTTCCTCCTTTTAAAGTATGAAGACTAAAGGCTCATTATCATCACCTTGCTCTCCAAAAATATGTAAATGCAGTGACAAAAAGTTTAAAAAAATACATCACAGAAAGAGCAAAAACATCAAGATGAATTCACGGCAATTTGTACAAAATCATGTGGCATAATACAATTCCTTGGCCACAAATTAGTTAATAATCCATATTTACATCCAGAAAATATATACATTTGAAGAACACCAGAATCACAAGGGGCTGAAAACAGTAAACAACTGGAATGGTCTTCTCCACAACTACAGAGAAATAAAATTTCAGTTCATTGAATGTTGAGCAGTATTTACACTTGTATTGTCATGAAATGTATAATGATCAACTCAAGTAACACTTCTAGATTGATTGAGCGAAAAGGAAACACAACAGGGTACTACAACAGCAGTTCATTGTTTTGCAGTCCCAGTGATTTGACTCAAACTAGGTTTGGGATCACATTTCATTTAGACATTACTTCAATAAGTGTTGTCTCAACTACCAAGTTTCCCACTCAATACTTCTGAAGTTTCATCAAGACCCCAGTCTCCTAGATCATCTCCCCATGCATCACCCTCTGTAGAAGCTAGAGCAACATCAAAGAGGCTCCCATTAGATTTCAGAGCTTGCAATTTCTTCTCTCCCGGAGCAAACTCTTCAACTTGAACAATTTGTGGTTTGGAAATGACAGGTTCCATATCCTGAGGAAAAGAAATTGTTTAAGCATCAAACGCCCTCTTTAAGTTAGGCACCCCCCAAAAAAATGTTTATTTTAAGCACCTAACTGAGTCAGAGCAATGTCATTCCCATACACATTTGATGCAATCCTTGGAATATGTCTTCAAATTCAGTGATTCTACTCAAGTGGGAAAAAAAAAGGCTCATAAGGCACTCAATAAAAATATTAAAGGTACATTACTATTTGTATTCTATTCACATTTTTTTAATAGTTGTACCATTTCTAAACATTTATCTGGGATATTTTAATTCTAAATACTTAAGATAATATAAGGGGGCAGGCAGCACATAATATAGAGCAAATATATAATTGCACACACAAATCCTTTCTAATTTTGGCAGGATCCCTGTCTCCAAATATACAATAACTCTTTCAACAGAACTAAGTCAACAGTAGTAGTAAGTAGTGACCACAGTTAAATTTACAGATGTCCACGATGTTAAAACATTTCAAAACTATTACTAAACTTCACATAATATGAAATAGATTAATAGTAATGCAAGGCATCATAGATGTATTACTTTCATTAGCAAACATCACATTGGCAAAGTATAGGATGCAAAAAGGTCTACCTGAAAGAAGTCGAATTCTTCACCACCAACTGGGGATGTTAAATTTTTGATGTCCAAGGACATTATATCAGGCAAACCAATTACAGGTATTTCAGCATCACTATGTCCAACTGGTTCAGCATGGACACCATCATTACTTCCACTTAATGCTGAATCAAGAATATTGTCAACAGTGTCTACCTAAAAAATAAGAAGGTCATATCTTACCAAAAACTGCAATAACCTGAAACATGCATTACTTACATAAGCAAATGTAATACACAAACTGTTAGAACCAATTTACAGTAAGAATCAAATGCTTATATAAGTATAATTTATTGTTTCAAACTACAAGAAACATCTTTTTTTCAGTTTTAAGAAAGAATTAAATAACACAGTAAATCCTTTTCCTGTACCAAATCAACTAACAAGAATTCAAAATATCACAAATTTATAACAACCCCCAAATAGTATTTCCTATAAAATAGCACTTACTCGCACCCCCCAAAGCATTTTAACCTTTTCCAGAGAAATTAACCAGTTTAATGCTTTTAAGTAATTCACTAGCCATTTGCAATTTTCAATTCACCCAATTATTTCCTTTCAAATCAATAAAATTCTGGTTTCAAATAGCCCATACATGAATTTGAAAATTGGAATGAAACTACATTTTTAACACAAGTTTAAATAGTAATTTCAAGGGGACACTTTTTTAAATTACTGTTATCACACGTTTTGTTAAATACTAACACCACAAGTGAATTTATAAGAAACGAATTTATCAGTAAAATTTAATGATAAAATATACATGCATTGTTGACGCTTAGCTGAAATCAATTGATGACCTAAAGGACACCTCTACTTTCCCCACCCCAATTAAAAAATACTCTTGGACCCAAGCAAACATTCTATTTCAATCATTCTTTTAAAAGTGAAAAAGCTTCATATGCAACCAAACTTTGAACAGTCATGTCCTGAACTGTGTATTATGTGGTCACGTAGGTAAACATACTAATTTTGCTAAACATTTATTAACTAACAGAAAGACTTAAGTCACTAAGTGATTAAATAGCATAGACAGTCTTTGTCAATTTAGTTTGCAAGATTGTGCACACTTCTGACATCCTGGGCTATGTAATGAATGTATACAGAAGGGCTATATCCCCCAAAACATACAAGACCCAGAAATGACTCCTTTTGTAGATAATATTCTAAGATACATAACTCAAAAAACCCTTTGGAGCCTGGAAACCCGATTTTAAAGAACTAGAATGCTCCACTTGTGAGTTACAATGAAATAGAGCATAGCATATTTTGTCAATTGCTTGAGTGCCTGCTGACTTCTTTTGCAGTGCTCTCTCCAAAATTCTTTGTTGTTCATGAGAAATATATATACTGCATCTCTGGGAAGAACTCTCTCACCATCACATTTACATAATTTTGTGTGATGGCATCTTACAAGCATACAAATAGATTATCTTTCCTTAGCGTATTAAACAGAGAGAAGTTATTTTGGAATGCAATCAATCATTGACGCTATTATAATTGGGAAGTTCATGCAATTGCATGTTTTTTGTTAATGGTCAAATCTTCCTGAAACTTCAAATATGTATATTTCATGGCAAAATATAGAAAATAAGGTAAGAAATATTTTGTTGCATATTTAGAGCTTTTTGGTATATAATGAATGTTTTTGCATAACTTTTATAAAGTAACATTAACAAAATTATTATTTTTTAAATTAATTTATTTTAGTTTAAAGTAACTTTTTACCAAAATTTTACTTTTTTAAACATAAACATGTTTTGTAACATTAAAATAACAATTTCCAAGCAAAAAAAAATTAATGCAAATCATGAACTTTCTTGTTGCTTCCAATATGTCAGTACGTGTTTCAGGATGCTGACAGCCAATGCCGCCAAATTAATATTTGCTGTCATCAGTTTTATCACTAAGATTTGACAACTCTCACTTTCTTTGGGCATCCTCAGATTGACCTTGTATGGCAAGACAACCTCTTTCCCAAACCTTCCCCCACAAAAAGCATCTCCCACCTTCCTTGTTTATTCTGTTTCTCTACGAGGCAAAAAGAATTAATAGCATTGTAATATACGTTCCCATGACCAAATGCTGCATTTCTTAAAAATGTCTTCTATTTCAACATTTTTGTGGCATATGTGCATGCATATTTCAAGACTGAAATCTTACATAAACTTCCCAGCTCTAATTATAATAATTCCAATAGCATAACACATTTCATACATCTGTTAGAGCACAAAAAACACAAGTTCCAAACTTTTTGAGGATGTACAAGGTGTCGAAAATGATTCCTTTTGCCAATAAGAATGTAGTGGGAAATTGCTTATAATAAGAGTTACACATGTGACATTTGTGCCTGACTGTTAGTGAAATTCTTATGCACAGGTGTTCTGCAGGTCATGTTCTGACACAATCAAGGTTTCGTGTACTAGCCGAAAACCTGTACAGACACGGGTTATGTAGGTTCATGGTAACAAATATAACATGGAACTCCATAACGTGAAATATATTCATTGGCAAAAAGTGATTCTTTCTTATCCCTCTACATGCTCTAGAAGTTTAACATTTATTCTGAGACAGGTTTTTTCGACTCACTGCAGAATCACCACTGGGCTGCGGGGGATCACTAACATCCCAATCGGACCACACTTCCTCTTCTCCTTTATCACTACTAGTTGCCTCAGCCTCCCCACCATCGGGAGACGGCCTCTCGGGTAAATGCGACCCATAATCAGGGAGGCCATTCCCGTTAACTTCAATTGTAGGAAGAGTAGAAGGCTCAGGCAGGGCTTTCTCCTGCTTTTTAAGATCTTTAATTGGAGTCTGGTGAACCTGGAGAAAAACAACACTCAACCTTCTTTCCTCATAAATGTTCAAAATCATAATATCTTAAACCAACTACAAACATAAAAGGTTCCAAAGAATTTGATTAAGTGAACCAACTTATTCATGTCCTTTTTGCTTACAATTTTTACAAAACACAAGAGTATGGTACACGGTTTCAAATCATGATCAGAATACAATTTCTGCAGTACACAGGCAAACTCTTTGGTGAATTTGACTCCAATTCAATCAAGTGAGTTCTAACAAAACAATTTTGCATTTAGAATAGCAGTGGCCAATACTAAACATAGCTGAACCAAGTTTTGACGGTATTTGAAGTATTTTTTTCTTTTGGTCATAACTGTCTCCTCAGATGATATTTTTTCTCTTAATTAAAAAATGTTTTTATTTTAAAAGAGATATATCAAATAAAGGAACCCAAATCATATATACTAAAAACAATCTGATAATGCACTAATGAAAAATGAACATCTCTAGGTTCCTGTGTTCAATAAGACAATAACTTTGAGAACCATGTGAAAGAGTTCAAGTTTATTTTATGTAATGCAGAAATATTATTACATTTCATAAATTTTAAATAAGAGTCAATGAAAATATATACTGCAGCATGAATCTAATCTTACAATTATGAATTCAAAATTGATGTATTACAAAAGAAAAACATTGAGCAATATTTTTTCTCCCTCACCTTAGGTCTGCCATCGGTGAATAATTTACCTCTCTTTCCTCCAATAACAACAGCAGCACCAAGGACAGGTACCATATCAGCCAATGCTTTCAGAGTCATGCTGACTAAAGTGTCATTTGTGTCTTTGATTCCCACAAGAAGCTAGAAAAATATATTTTATTACTGTTAGCCAGCAAAATTGGACTACCCTAATTTAAAACATTAGTTTGCTGGTATATGTTTAACTCTAATCAATGTTTATTCTCTAATTTTTCATTCAGTTACTCTTGGCATCAGAAGATAAAATATATAATTTGCATTAAATACTAGCTTATAGATCTAGAAACAACATTAATAATTTTATACTTAATAGTTTTATTGTTTTTTAAATCAGAACTGATTTGAATTATGCTCCTTTATTATTTCTGAATAATAAATGCTTACTTCTGGAAGAACTGAAGAACGTAGTTGATCTACACTGAATGTAGATAGAAAACACTGAAAATGTGATAGCAGTAACAAACGAATTTGAGCATCTCGAACACACAGCATTTGAAGAAGCCGTGGTACTACATGATGTTTAAATACTGCCATTGAAAATATACCCTTTCCACAAGTTTCATCTCCATCTGCAAAAATAAAACACTATCTCACATTCAATTTAAATGGATATTAGGGAAAAATTGATATTCAATCTTACACACCATTCCGGGGTTGCAATAATGCAGGCAAAAGGTGTTCTTGAGCAGTATGATCTAAAAGAACCATTCTGCTTAGCAATAAAGCAGCTAACTGGGTAGCTACAACTTCTTCAGGAAAACCTGCCAAGTTTTCAGGCAATGACCTAGAAACAAAATTTTTTTAAAAACTGGTGGTGCTACTGGAAGGCACAGACTTTCCTCTACTAGTTACCTTCCTATTCTCTTCAATGTCTAAAAGACTACCAGGACCTCTTGCACTCCCAACACCTCTTCTTGGACAACATGAAGAGCACCTTCACACATCCTGAACTTTGGATAGATCAATCTCAGTCCTGTACTTTAACATTTTTATCTATGGTGTTCTCCGACCAATCACAAGTTTGTATTATTGTTCTGGTACAAGGTTTGAAACGCCCTCCACACCTCAAACACAACTGAAAATATTCCCAGTTTACATGGTACTAAGCCCATCTCACAAGGCTAAATTAGTTGACCTGTTCAAATAATATTTTTGTCAACTTGACAGCTAGCGGATGACAGGGGATTCTGTTATCCAATCAGAAGTTTCAAATTGTGATGATGTCATTGCAGAGTTGCTGTCGCTTATTAAAAAAAAAATTTGAAACGAAAATTCTGAAAATTTTTTTTACTGTAATTTTTTTAAAATATCTTTCACGCCGTTAATATGCACATTTCCTGTGGTTTGTATATATTATTGCACTTGCAAGTGGAAATGCTTGAAACATCTTCAAATGAAGTTTATCATAATTTAAGTTACTGTGAAAAAGAGCATCAATTTTCACATTTACAGTAACATTTAAATGTTATTTTCTTAGAAACTGTACCAAAATTTTCAATGAAAATTTTCATTTAAGATGAGGTTTTATTCTTTTTTAATATTCTTAAAGTAATATTTCAATTCTACTATTCGGAAACTAAAAACTGAGAAAAGTTAAAAGAATGTATTTTGGGAGACGATAGATGGCAGCTGGAGAGTATATGATAAGTTAGAATAGCTAGCCCACACCAAAGAAAAAAGAAAACTAATATGAGAAAGTCTGTGCCATTCAAATTCCATTCAACATTCAAATTGTATAAATTGGGTGCTTTTTTATTTCTGGGTTAATTCTTCTTTCTGAACAAATACATTCATTTCTTTTGTACATAATAAACAATTTACATGTTTCTGCAATGCAAATTTTTGCCTTGATAGTATTTTTTCAAACCAACTTTTGAGTGTTTATTGCAGCCCAACCATTCAGAATATCTAAGAGTTTATTAGACAAAACATGCTTAAAACTGTCTTAAAAGCAAATTTTCGAAGTTTCAACTTCCCTTCTTGGGCATCCTATATATTACATATGTATATGAGAAAGTAAATATTTTCTCATTAAATTTGCATGAACCAGCCAAACAATACATTTATCATCAATGAAAAATTTATTTTTCAGCCTCCCAAGACTATCTGGCGGGGTCTCTGCCTGATACAACTTGCTCAGTAAAACAGAGAGAAAAAGTAGACCGCGAATTCGTAGGTCTTAATATATGTGTTTTAGGAGTCTAAAGTAGGTTCTTTCAGCATTCTGTTAGGCTTTTTAAATGGTAGAATAGGCACAAATAAATCCTGAAATTTACAAACAAACAAACAAACAAACAAACAAAAACAAAACAAAACAAAACAAAAAAAAAACAACAAAAAGCAAGCAATTTTATGTATATATCTGTGTGTGTGTGTGTAAAAGCAGATCAAAATTATGTTGTGTCAACACAGAAGAAAAAAGTTAAAAGAAATCACAGAGAAAAGAAATTAGGCAAAATAGTCTCATTTTAGGTTTTTAAAAGTAAAACAGGCACAAATAGACATTAATGTTGAAATAGGCTCTTTCAGGCTCTATAAAATTGATGGGTTTTAGTTCATATAATCCTAAAATGTACATATAAAACTTAATATAGTGCAAGGTATCCTGGCTAAATATCCGCGGTCCAGTTGTCAGGTAAACAAGTAATCTAATTTCTTAGTGAGAGAATGTACACAATCATAAATATGTCTAAAGAGCAAGTCTATTATTAAAATGTTTTACAACCAAAATGAGTGGTGATATCCTTACTTCCACATAGTTGAATCAGAATCAGTAGTTCTTCCTACTTATCTCTTCTGTAACATTCCACCCTTTCCCTGAGATACAAAACCATAAACTTCAAATGGACACATGTAATGAAACCTTACCTAAAAAAGTCTTGTCTTTCTCCTTCTGATTTCAGAGGAAGCTCCAAGAGAAATGAGTGAATGTGCAAAAATTTATGATCAAAAAAGGGATGCTCAAGAAGAGGAGCCAAGGGAGGGCGAAGAGAAGGTTCACTGCTCTGCAACTGACGTCGTGCCAATTCTCGAAATTCTGCAAGACCATTCAACTCCTCTTCACCTACAAAAAAATTAAAAACTTAGAAAAAATCCACAAGCTTCTCATAATTGTGCACATATGCTTACACAAAATATACAATTTTTAACTTGACTTAGTCAACATGATTTCAGGAAACGAGAGGAACAATCGATTCAGTAATAACTCTAGAATAGACAATCAAGAGGATACAAACAAAATTTACCAATGAATCTACTATTAGAGAATTGAGAAAGTTTATATACCGTGATCTCGAAGAGTCTATGGGAAGTTCAGAAAGAACACAAAATGGAATATGTAAATACTGATCATTACCTCACACACTATATCTTGAATTAACAGAAGCTACAAGAATTTTCCACTGTTAATTTGCTGATTACAGATGTAGACTAGTTATGGAACCTCTGATTATATGTAAGTCTCTCTCTTCTGTAATTTGATGTAGACAACAAAACTTCCCACTTCAAAGTACAATCTTATTCAAAATTCAATCACTTCTCAAGAAATATCAAAGTGGCATTAAAACATACTTTTTTTAAGAACTTCTTCCACAAGCACCCCAAATGCATATTGATCTATAGCTGATGGATGTGCGAGGGTACTTCCATCCTCTTCGGGAGCGATCGCCTTTTCATAGCGATGAGCATGTGTCTGCTGAAGACGCGTAGCAGACATATCTTGAAACCTAAGTGAAATAAATTTGTTAGTAAAGGATGAATAAATAACAACAATAACAATCATAATAATATTCAGAGCTTTTACTCTCTGGCAACTTACGAACACAGAAATTCAAAACCACCTAATTTCCATGTACCATCAGGAGAGACATATATAGCAGCACGGCACACATTATTGTGAGAAGCTTTTGCCTGAAAACAAGAATTTTTCACAATCTCATTTTTAAAAACGACCAATGTGAAACTTCAAATAATGAATTCCCTTACAAAATACCTTATCATGAAGGAAAACTACAGCTTTCAAAATACTGTGGAGCCCCAAGCACATCTGCAATGAAGTTTGTTGATCAAGAACATGAGACAGTGGCCGAACTTCCTCGGTTGCCAAATGAAATCTTCCGCCATGACTCCATGTAGACACAAATTTTAAGATGCATGGATGTCGATGCAACATTAAATTCTGGAAAATAATATTGAAAAGTTCAAGAACAATCTCTCTTCCAGTTTCACATATACTCAAGAACAAACTCAACAAAATTTGTTAGTTTCTTATGATGTTATAATTTACGTCAATTAAAATTATATAATAACAAAATCAGGAAATAATTCCATAGACACAACCATTTACAATCATTTCCATTACAATCAAACTTCAACAACTTATTGCAACAACTCATCTTCAATTCTATTAGATTGTAACAAATCAAAAAGTCAAAAATTTCAGCTTTTACAGGAATTTTCATTTCATTTCTTAAATATTATAGCTTACTCCAAAAAGCAACATTCTGGGAATGCAATTAAAAACAAAATAAAAACAGCAGCATTATAAACCAATGCTACATAAACATGCTTTCCTCTATTTCATACTAGGCAACAAGATCGTAAGGAAAGTTTAATTGAGATTTGTAATTGTTCACATAACGAAGAGAAAACATTTTTGCAGTACAAAAATTAAAAGAAAACCTTCAAATATACTGCATAAAACTATTGAAGACAAACTTTTCTAAATAGATAAAATCCAAATCTCCACTAAAATATATTATTTTCCTTTATTGAACTACTTCACGTTACTGATAAGGCAATTAAAAGCTAACATATCATTGTTGGCTATTTAATACTACACACAATACATTCGTATATATGACATAAGCAAACCATAATCTGCTTCAGGCCACAGACATTTCAGAGCAAATGAAGGGTTTAAGGGACTTCAGTTGATTTATAAACATTGATATGGTCAACTTTACTTGAACCTCAATATTCCAAGCAGTAACAAAGTAATTAAAATTGTATAACATATTCATATTAATGCAAACTATGAAGTTACAAAAATAATTATCTCCAAATACGTTTAGCACCTTATCAAGTTGGGGCCTCCTAACGAAAGTGTTTCCTTAAAGGATTTTAAACTTGGTAATATTGGTCTGCCAATGCATTTTGTTTTTCTAATTAAGGGACAAAGTAAAACCAGGTACTTCCCAACCTAAAATTTCATCATGCAGACCTAACTAAATCTTACCTTCGAAGCCTGGATGAGAGAGGGCACGTTGGATTTCGCGATACCAGGAAACATTGGGCTAACGAACACCGATAATTTGGCCATGTTTCCCGTGCTTAAACACGCAGAATACATAGACCATGCTTCCGTCACTTCGATAGCTTCATCTTCCACTTCTAATCCAGCTAGATGACTTCCTTCATTACCCATTGTGAAAATAATCAGAAGAGGTATTTTTCAACTATGACCGTCCACGAGGTCCCATTATGGGCTTTATGGGGTTTTAAATTCTCGCACGTCCTATAAATACTTGACAGGTGAATACTTCATATTTTGTCATATAACCATCCTAATACATCGAATTGTTAGGTTAACACTGTCAACGTCAACATCCCCAAACCCGCCATATTGAATTCCGGCTCACGTGCTGCCACCTACGTCACACGTGGCACTTTCCGAAACTAAATTCCCTAGGTAACTAACTTGGGTTAATAAAAATTTCTAAAATTTTAATTAACTCATACTTGTATTTCTTAAAATATACAATAAATAAAAATACAAAAAATCTTCAGTTATTAATTTTATTTTCTCCTTATTCATTTAATCAAACATTACAAAATTTATGCAATCTCTCCAGCCTCAATTTTCTTCAAATATGATGCTTTCTTCTGTGCAACTCTGCTCTTACGTTCAGCAAGAGACAATTTAGCACGATTCCATCGCTTTCTGACGATCTTCGATTGATCCTTCTCCTTGGGCTTATGAACTGGATCAGCTCTGATTTGAGCATGAGCCTTCTTGTACAAGTCTTCAATCTAAAAAAAAATTTTAAAATCTGATTATCTCTCTTATTTTAATCAAATATTTACCTTCCTCGCGTCAATTCCAAAACTATTTAGATTAAGAAAAAGCGCTATGCGAGGAATGTATCAACAAAAAACATGCACAATAGGAAAAGTACACTTACTGTATCTGGATCTATCCCCAATTTAATGTATTTTGAAAATTGACGTTTATAAGCTTCTTCATCCTCCTTAGCCAGTTGTTTCATATATTCAGCCACATGTTGGCCAAAAATATGTTTACGATGAACTTCTGCATTAAATTCCTTGCTTTCAGCATCATAACCAGGGAAACGCTTGGTGCTACACAATTAAAAACAAAAATTGTAAACATACCTTAAAGATTCTTGTTCTTAATATATAATATATTGTTGGAATGTGAGTGAAACTTAGTAAGTCCAAGAGCTATGTATTGAGATACATCTTAAATTTCTCTACTCAATATCCTTTCCTAAATAGATAACACTTGGGTTATTCTTTAAAGTGCACTTTGATATGTAATATTTCTTTACAAACAAAAATCATTTCTTCCCTATATTTTCGTTCTGTGACTTTATGGAAATAAGTTAGTATACAAGAACACACACTTCAAGGATTCCATTAAAAAAGATCATATGAATAACTGAAGGATAAAAAAGTTTCCAATCCCAAAGTTAGCCTGACTTCCTTTCAAGAAACCCCCAAAAATGTTGCAACTTGCAATGCATATTAATTGTTTTTTAACATGGCTGATGACACTTCATCAGCGGAGTCATCCAATTGAGAGCTAAAACATTATGTTGAAGTCACTGTGGTGACGTTTAAGCTCCCAATTGGACAAAACCATAACAGCTGATGAGCTGTCATTAGCCAGGTTGCAGAAACCCAAGTATACAACACCGGACAATCTCAAGTAAGATAGGCAGCAGGGGGAGCTTCTTAATAGATGCTTCTGATAAGAACACTCCCAACATCAAGCATTAAGGTTACGAATATAAAATGAATCTTTATTAATACGAAAATTAATCTTAATGAATCCAACCTGTGAGGGATGTTGAGACCACCATCAACAGCACCTTTCATTGCTCCAAAGACACGAGCCCCAGTTGTGGTTCGCATCAAACCTACGTCCAGATTACAACGGAAGGCACCAGGGCCTTTCTCCAATGGTTCTACATTGTATTCTTCTCCTGTAACTTCGGTGGAACCTTCATACAGTCTGTCTAATCTCAACTTCTTTAGAAGCTGCCAAAAGGAAAAAGGCCTTGATAAAAATTGTGTGAATGCAATCTTATTATGACAATATCCATAAATCATGAGGTTCTTGGTTATAAATGGTATTGACATTTCAGGTTTGGCAAGGAAATGCAATGAGATACCACTGTTCACATAAAAAGAGCGCATTTAAATACAAATCAATTATCATTGGCATTTGAGGTTTGTCTTTTGAATCTACTTTGAATATGGTGTGCTACTCCCTTTTCTTCAAGCCAATCTTACTAATTGAATCAACGAGACCATTCTGCATTGAGTAAATCCATGTTTTTAAAGAAATAGCTTCATATTGGAACCCAACTTCGAACCCCCACTTGTACATTAATGCATTATAGGCCTGGTGTTGTATGTTAAGAAAACATTTTAATATTGCTAAATGTTCATTAACAAAATCTTGAGAGCCATGAGATTAAATTGCACAGAATATCAAAGGGTCCATATTAATTTTTCGTTCATTTAGAGATTTTACTTCTCTTGGACTTATTCTTACTAGAGTGGTAGAACCAAGAAGAATTTATCATTAAAAAATGTTAAAGTAAAAGATTCTCTTTTTGATTGAGAAACATAACTTAGGTTCCACCTTTGCTCATGTTCACTGCATTTTCTATCACTTGTTGAAATGGAAATTTAATAATCAAGTCATTTCTTATCATGAAATCCTGTAAATCTTATGCCTGCAGTCATGGCAGTGGCACTCCTGACTGATGAAAATGAAAATTCTGAATAGCTAGCACACCCAGAAGTTCCAAACTTCCAAAAATGCATTAAAGGCCCAAATGATCTCATTCTGCATATAAACAGAACTGGGGCCTCCAGCATAATGTGTTGCAGGATACCTTTTTTGCCTGGTTAATTTAACAAGGTGGACACTAATTTCCTGGAACAAACTTCCCAAACTTTTCAGTTTTCAAGTACACTTCTAAAATCTTTCTCCCCTCATAAGATTTGTAATTTCACACTACTGAAGGAAAATATTAAAGCTACCACTATTTGGTCAGCTCTCTTTATTTCGCTGGAACAAAATACAAAGTAACACCATTTCCTCAACAAATAAAAATTACACTGATTATAAAGGAATAATATCTAGTTTTATAACCCCCTCCAAATTTTCCTGACTTAACAAATCTAGAAATTCCTTCTTTATCCATTTTCCAAAAACCAGCCAACCTCTTTAAAGAAGTTTTTTAATAAGGGGAAATAAAAGGTTAAATTTAAGAATATCACACACCCTGTGTCCTTAAGCTTGTAACGATTACTCAAAAATGCCATTCGTTTACATACTTCCCTTAAAAATCAATCATACCTTAGTGAAATAATGTAAGAGAATCTGCCCAAATTGCCATATCCAAACCCAACACCCAAGGCTCAAATTAATTAAGGAAATATTTCATTATACATTGCATGATATCATCAGCTCTCATTAAATATTTTACAATGAAATTGTAAAACCGAAGTTTTGAGGAAAGTGACACGTACACTGGGAACAAAACAAGGAACCATTCAGCAACTATTTCCAAGGAACAAAGAAAACTCTATAAAAAACTGATGAAAAGAATAAGTCATTGTTTACACATCGTTTGACAACTACAGTGCATCAGGAATGTCCCTCCACACTAAGCTGAGTCAGGGACTCCCATTAATAGTATATAGCATGCAAAGAATTGCATTTAAATCCCTTAAAGATAAAAATTTTGTGCACCATTATTCTCATAAATACCCCTATTTTCAATAATTGAAGAAGCTTCCACTTTTGAGTACCTTTTCTAATACTTGAGCAACGCTGAATTTTTTTTTTTAAACAGGTCATAACCTTTCTCCAGTGGGTATTGCAGAGAATATTTTCTAGCATGATAAGAGTGTAGTGAATGCAGTTATAATTTAAGTTTTTTTAAAACATCTCACAAACAAGATTGGAAAATTGAGAGAATTCTAAAATTATCAATATATAAATATTTTGTTGCTTTACTTCAGAAAACAAAAATCAAGCCCATTAATATTTCTTTATTGTTATCAATGGGACTCCTTGATCAACTTAAAGGGGGGAAGGAACCTCTGGTTTAATTGTTAAACAATTTTATTACAATAATAATCCCAACGCCACTTAACATTAAGAAATAAACCAAACTTCTCAGAAATATTACACTGAGCAGGTGACGGTGGCAACATTTTCTGTAATAAATTTTCAAACTTTTTCTTTCCAGAATCCTTTTCTCAAGATGTTTTTCCACGTAGAATTTGCCAAGAACATAACACTTTATAATAAAATTTTAAAAACTTAACTCAATTTAATTAAATAGATTCAATATTTTGTCCTAGAATGTCAACCTCATCAGCATTCCCACAAATTCAGTAGTTACTACTTCTCACATGGAAAAATACCAATCAATTTCTTAAACTAGTGACAAAAAATTACTCTGTGCTGATCTCAATCAAGAACTATACCAAATTTCAAAAATATCTAGGAATCAAGACCAGATTTCTTGAAGGTCATTTAACAAATTTCTTAATTTTACCAGTTAATATTTGGGGGACCCTTTTGAGTCTCGTCCTTGGGAAATCGTTTCTGTCAATCTAAGTTTTGTTACCAGTGTTAAGTAAGTTTTTCTATAGTAAACAAAGAAATAATGCTTTGAAAATTTTACCAAAACAAGACCTCTTTCTCTCATTTAAGCCCCCACAATTAAAATATACATCATAAATATGTCTAACTTTCCTGCTTCAATTTAAGCTCTCACAATTACAATACACTAGTGTCCTAAACTTCATTTCAATCTTGCAAAACAAATTAAAACAAGCAACATAACCTCCACATGCTTCACAAGGTGCCAGACATACCCTTCTAGCTAGAAGTAGTCCCGTACAGTATGCAGAAGCATAATTGGTCAAGCCACATTTAATTCCGTACCGTGGCAGTTCATGACTGTACGCAGCACACACAATTTTATCTCCTTCAATACGGGCATAAGCAACCTGCAGAAAAAGATAAAAGTTAACTCTCACACACCATCAAAACAAGCGGCGTTCAAATCCCTGTGTGAGGTTACCTGGCAAGTGATATCTTTGTTTGAAAATCTCACAATCAACCGATATTTCGGTGTATTGTACTTATTTTTATCTTGGGCAATCAATTTCACGCGGGCATAATAATCTGTTTTTCCTTCGCGACGCCTTTTGAACTTAACTTGGTATCTCTTGAAATACTGCTTATTTTTTACCACCTTCACAAAACCCTGAAATATAAAATTTTATATCAAAACAAAAGTCATATTCACACATATTAGGCTGGTCGCAGTTATCACGATCAAAGAGAATAAAGGAGGGGAAGGGAAAATAAAAAGTTTTTCACGTTATCCAGGAAGCCATATTGATATAAGAACCACGTTGAAATCTTCGCCTAAAATATCAACATTTATCAAGCACAAACATGCACATCCCAAGGCCTATTCCCTCCAAAAATATCGTAAACATTTTCTTGAAGAAACTACGACTTACCATTTTATCCTACTACAATCCTTTTAGCTTTGGGAAACAATCTACCATATACGAGACCTTCCCTATAGCATAGATGTCCACACGCACCCCGCAAAGCGAGACCCTTCGCGAGACCCTCCCGATAAATGGCCGAGCCGAGGAAACAGATGCCACGCGCATTGACAAACGAAATCAGGGTAGCCAACGTAAAACAAATACTTGGAGAGAAAAATAAAAAGTAAATATACTCTTTTCCATTTCGACACGAAAAATTCGATTTAGAATTTGAAGAAAAATCACTAAACTAAAGTGCATCACTCGTCCAAATATAATTGAAGAGCGCGAAAATTTTAAAATGAAGAAAAAAGAACAATTTCTCTTATAACTAAGTTTATTAACAAATCTTTCACGGTTCTAATTCCCATGTAAGATTTCTCACAAGGGACGTTTCAACAGGATTAGGACAAAATCTGACCTCATTTTTTCCGTAGATTAGTTTTTGACTATTTATATGTGCTATGAAAAATAGCTACCATCATACAGTGGAAGTTATTGAGAAAAATATCCACAATTTTCACGACGCAAATCGTCCTTCTCGCTGGGTTCGTGCAGCTCTGCTTAATTTGAGAGAATGTTCGCCGCTCTCCTATATATGGGCACGAGTTCCAATTCAGAGCGGCGAAATACTAAGCTACAGACATTGCACTCGCCCTTGACAAGCCCGCAATCACAGAGAACCCACGTTTTGTCAATGCCCGCAATGCCGTGCGGCGCAGTGCCCATCCCATAAAACAAATAAAGTGTGGGTGCTCTGTGGCCCATCCTCCGGGCATGGTGGAGAGGTGGGTCAGCTACTCCGGCACACCGATTTTTGCTCGCTCTGCGCAGCACCAGTTTGCGTCACGAACCACGTGACCACAACACGAACTTCGTTTAAAAATCCAGGACAGACTCTGCCCGCCATGGTGCGAGAAATATTGAGAAAAATTTTGAAAGTAGCATAAAGTGAACATTTTCACCAGCGACCCACAAAAAATAACACGAAGGTGTACAAGGTGCAATATTAAAATTAATTCTTCATAAATGTTTCAGTGATGTGTAACAAGATAGTTGGTATCTGGATGCATTTAAAATTCCCGCTAACAGTGACGCATCTGGTGCCTGAAGCTCATTGGCTCAAGTCAGATATGACAGGTAATAGTTCTTATTTATTTCCATCATGCTTTCGGACACTCCTTCACATTGAGAAACAGAAATACGATGTGATGTCAAAGTATGCCTGCGGCATGCAAATATAATTAATAACCGCGCAACTTAGCTTGACCGATGACCTTGAGCAATAAATTCTTGAAGGCAAAAGCTCGCAGCAAGTACTGAATATTCCAAACATTACAACTTCGTTGGCGCGAAACACAAGATATACTTGGGTTTTTCTAATGAGGCACCAGAGTGTTGTATCTCCAAGATGGAATAAGGCACGACTTTTTGCGTTTTTCTTGGTCATGCCGTAAGATGTCACGTGATCGCGACCGTATCAAGAAGTGCTGCAGATCAAGCGATAGGACCGAGAAAGACGTAAAATGTTGTGCCTTATTCCATCTTGGAGATTTTACCCTCAGATGCCTTGTTAGAAAAACCCAAGTATAGTTGCTATCAAAGTCGAGTACTTCTCTTCGGGTTTATTCTCAAAAAAATCTGAAGGGATGGGTGAGGCAGGTCCAAGTCCTTCAAGGAAGGCACCTCAAACTTCTGGGAAAGTTAAGGCTAAATGCACCGAAAAATACTTATAGGAAAAATCAATAGATCGCAGCACTATCACACGGAATTTACTAGATCGATAACGTCTGAACAAATTGTCCGATTTTCGATCTGTAAACGGCGTTGGACTCCTTTTTAAAATAGAATTCACGCTACGATGCCGTTTTTTCAAAAAATATTTCCCCCAAAAAATTTAAAATGATTTCTCATAGTTCCGGGAAGAAATTAAAAAATGTGGGCTTATAGCGCGATGACGACGTGCTTCCTGAATCCAACGCCGTGTCAATCATGCAAATCGGATGAATAGGAGCGGCGTAAAGTGAAATTTCGGAAAAAATACCTGATCCTCCCAGTTGCGTCACCCGAACCTTGTGGGGGATCCCTCGACGCGGCCGAACGGTCAAACCCGGCGGCCTGCGGCCTGGGGCCCGGTGCCTAGAGTAACAACCTGCTCCATGGTTTCACAATGGGCAAACTGAATCAGACCTGTAGAGATATTTCAAGATTTTCACCGTGAAATATAAAGATGGAGTCTCACAATTGTTATAAATCTTGGAAACTCAGTCATCGAAGTGAAGATTCAAAGGATTATATAGTACGAGTATATACACTTTACCTTCGATTCCTCTCCATTCGCGTGATTATTATTATTATTATTATTATTATTATTATTATTATTATTATTATTATTATTATTATTATTATTATTGTTGTTGTTGTTGTTGTTGTTGTTGTTGTTAATAATAATAATAATAATAATAATAATAATAATAATAATAATAATAATAATAATAATAATAATAATAATAATAATAATAAAGTCCTAATGTTTCGTTCTTTTCAAGTATTATATTTCTCTGCTAAGAGAGCAAAGGATAAAAGTCAGAGAACTCAGCAGGGTATTCCAGCGTAGACCAAGACAAGATAAACAAAAGTTTCTTCAAGAAATATAGCACGTCATACGCAGTTTTTAAGTTTTTTTACGTTAAATAAATGAATAAAAAAAAAGAAAAATGCAAAGAAGTGGAAGAACATAACAACAAAAGGAGACCTAAAGAAATGTTCCGGGTCATTCGAAATATGACCAGGGAGTGTAAACTGGCAATGAGGAATAGGCAGGGACCGAAAAGGTATTAAATACCGGTAAAATACCGGTATTTTACATACCTTTTTCAAATACCTATGTTTTTTTATACCGGTAAAATACCTCTATAGGACGTCTATAACGGTATGGACGTCCATAAAGGTTATAAGGGTATTATACCTGTATTTTCAATGAAAAACAATAGCTTACCATTCACAAATGTCGACTAAATAAGTTATTTTAGTTAATAATATCTCACAAAATGTTTATTAAACTAATATACTTTTATAATTGTTATTTATTGTTTGAATTACTATTTTGTTCATATATAATACTCGGTTACCGTAAACCGGGGCTACTTTGCACCACAGGTGGTTACTTTGCCCCAAAGACGAAAAAAGTTGCCACGCAACATGACAGCAAACCAATGAACTGCAAACGCACTGTTTTGAGTTTATCCGATAGGTAGCACCACTAGGAGGGTGACACAGCATTTTCAAGACATCCGCCATATTGGACAGTTGATTTGTTTGGCTTGTAAAGTTGAGTCACATTTTGCTGATATTTTACTTTAAAAAAAGTGGTATTTTCAACCCGTTTGCAGACATCTAAAGGTAAGCATAAGTGTTTATTTATGGAGTACAACTATTTGTTAACAAAATTACATTGCTAAGATCAACCTATTAAGTGTTTTTCACAACTTATACATTTTTTAGTTTCATAGGTTATGTTTCTGGTGAAAATGGGGTAACTTTGCCCTAGCAACAAAAGTGGGGCAAAGTTACCCCACATTAAAATCTTGCTTATTTTCAGCAATATTAGCTTGTTTGTTTTAGGATTTTACTAAATAACTGTATGTAGGTATGTCTCTTACAGCACAGGACTGTGCGTGTATGTGAAGGTTAGAGTTTTAATAACATATACACTTGGCGCATACTATTTTTTTTTTTTTTTTTTTTTAGATGGTTCGAGCTTACAAACGAAAACTTGGTGCTCGACGCTATGCCGATTATTCACCAGAACAATTAGAGGAATGTTTACAAGCAATAAGGAGTGGTTCATACAGCCATCGTCGAGCTGCAGAACACTTTAATATACCAAGACGAACTATTTTAAATAAACTTAAAGAGAAGCATACTAATAAAGTAGGGAAACCTACAATATTTTCCAGAGATGAGGAAGAATCTTTTGTTTCGTACATAGAAACATTGAGTGATTTTGGGTTTCCGATAACTACGGAAGATCTCAGAAATGTCATTAAAATTTACTTAGAGAGAACTAGCCGTGTAGTAAAAGAATTTCAAGGGAACAAGCCTGGTCTTGAGTGGCTAAAACATTTCTTGAAACGTCATGGAAGATTGAAAGAACGTATGGCATCCAACATTAAAAGAAGCCGAGCTGCAGTCACCGAAGATATCCTGCAGGATTATATTAAAAACTTGCAAGAAGTTATCAAAGACGTCCCACCTGAAAATATTTGGAATCTAGACGAAACCAATTTAGCAGATGATCCTTCAAAGAAGAAAGTTATTTGTCGCCGTGGGACAAAATATCCTGAAAAACTTTGTAATTTTTCCAAATCAAGCACTTCTGTAATGATTTGTGGCAGTGCGGCTGGTGAAATATTGCCGCCCTTTGTTGTTTACAAGGGTACCCAGATGTGGGACGTTTGGACTGGAGGTGGCCCAAAGAACACTCGCTATTTTAGCACAAAGTCTGGGTGGTTTGATGGTCCAGCTTTTAATGAATGGTTTGAGAGCTTGTGCCTGCCCCGACTTAAGAAATCTGAAGGAAAAACAGTTGTGATTGCGGATAACCTATCCAGTCATCTAAATATGAGTATTTTTGAAAAGTGTAGAGAAAACAATATCAGTTTTGTATGTCTCCCTCCAAACAGCACCCATCTAACGCAACCACTGGACGTTGCTTTTTTTAGACCCATGAAGGTTGCTTGGAGACACATCTTACGTAACTGGAAAGATACCCCAAGCGGTATGAGAGCAGGGGTCTTGCCCAAACACGTCTTCCCCTCATTGCTTAAAAAACTTCTGGAAGACTTGGAGCCCAATATGAAAAAAAATCTTGAAAGCGGATTTAGAAAAACTGGGATATTTCCATAAGCCCACAAACCCTACAAGAAGGAAGAAAGTACAACTTCCAGCAGGTAAAAGCCTGTCCAATGAAGAAATGCTAGATAACACTCTGATTTCTCTCCCTAGCACAAGTAAAACCTCTAATGAAAGTGTCAAATCTAAGATTAAGAAGCCTCCCAAAACGAAAAGCCGCAGATGTTATGAGGACAGTGATGAGGATGATGACATTTTAAGTGAAATGGAATTAAATCTTAATGAAAGTTCAGATGAAGACTGGGATTCGTTCAGTAGACAACAAATTGAAATGATGGAAGAAGAAAACAAGGAACCAAATAAACCAACCATTCAATCAATAAAAAAGGAAGTGGGCACCTTCGTTGTCGTGATTTATCAAGATGAATACTATCCTGGCGTCATTGAAAGTCTGAATGAAGAAGGTGCTGTAGTGAGTGCTATGTTTAAGACTGCGAAAGGAAATTGGAAATGGCCAGAAAAAAAGGACTCAATCCATTACTCTTGGGAAGAGATTGTTGGTAGTATAAATCCGCCAAAAAAAGTCAACAGAAGGGGCATGTTCAGCATCCCAGAACTTATAAATGACATTAACTAACCTTTGATGTTCTTAACAAATATAATTCATGATTTAATAACCTGTT
>BLKR01011960.1:0-25252 GCA_011170035.1 Teleogryllus occipitalis | reverse complement strand
GCAGGGACGAGAATGCCAGTGCGGTGTGTGGGGGTGCGGGAATGCGAGGGCGAGCAGCTGTATCGACTCGCTTCCGCAGAAGCTCGTCGCCGCGTCCCTCGCCCGAGCCGGCGTTACGCGCTGACTGGCGAACCTCATATGTGCTGCGGTCCGAGTGCGGCGCCAGAAATGGGAATTCCGGGCGGCGGGGACCGGCGGTGGGGGCAGGCGTACTGGTCGGGAGGGTGTGCGGCGGGGACCGGGGGTTGGGAGAGGGTCGGGGGTCAGCTGGGGATGGTGGCCAACTAGACGGGACAGAGACTGGGGGTTGGGGGAGAGTCGTGAAGGAGTAGGGCGTACTGAACGGGAGGGTGTGTGGCGGAGGGCGCGGTCGGGTGGTGTGTGTGGGGCAGTGGTAGACTATTGAGACCGGTTGCCGTAGTGGCGACGTATGGGGGCTGGGGCGGGGTGCGGGAGTGAGACGAAGCGAGGCGAGCAATGTAGGTCGGAAAGAGGCGGGGCGCGAGGCGGGGCGCGAGGCGGGGCGCGAGGCGGGGCGCGAGGCGGGGCGCGAGGCGGGGCGCGAGGCGGGGCGCGAGGCGGGGCGCGAGGCGGGGCGCGAGGCGGGGCGCGAGGCGGGGCGCGAGGCGGGGCGAGGCGGGCGCGCGAGGCGGGGCGCGAGGCGGGGCGCGAGGCGCGCGCAGTGCGGCGCGGAGGCGGGCGCGAGGCGGGGCGCGAGGCGGGGCGCGAGGCGGGGCGCGCGAGGCAGCGGGGCGCGAGGCGGGGCGCGAGGCGGGGCGCGAGGCGGGGCGCGAGGCGGGGCGCGAGGCGGGGCGCGAGGCGGGCGCGCGAGGCGGGCGCGCGAGGCGGGCGCGAGGCGGGGGCGCTGTGCGGGGCGCGAGGCGGCGCGAGGCGGGGCGCGAGGCGGGGCGCGAGGCGGGGCGCGAGGCGGGGCGCGAGGCGGGCGCGAGGCGGGGCGCGAGGCGTGCTGAGGCGGGGCGCGAGGCGGGCGCGCGAGGCGGGGCGCGAGGCGGCGCGAGGCGGCGCGAGGGCGGGCGCGAGGCGGGGCGAGGCGGGGCGCGAGGCGGGGCGCGAGGCGGTTGGCGGGCGCGAGGCGGGCGCGAGGCGGGGCGCGAGGCGGCGCAGGCGGGGCGCGAGGCGGGGCGCGAGGCGGGGCGCGAGGCGGGGCGCGAGGCGGGGCGCGAGGCGGGGCGCGAGGCGGCGCGAGGCGGGGCGCGAGGCGGGGCGGGGCTGGATGAAGCAGATGGAGAGCGGCGAGACGGCAGGGTGAGGCGAAACGGGCGGGATGGAACGAGAAGAGACTGGACTGGGAGTGTGTGGTTGGGCGGGCGCGGGGGTGGGAAAGAGGCAAGTGCGGTCTGGCAGAGGCGCGCCAACGAGATGCAACCGGCACGGCGCAAGAGGGCACGGCCCGCAGGCTCCGCTATTACCAAGGAGGATTGCTTCGCGCTCTTTGTTATGGCACAAGAGGGCAGCTTGTAGGCACTAGCAAGAGTGGGCTTTGTTACGGATTTTTAAAGCGTGTTCTGTACGCCTCTTGATGTTATCACCGTGATGCAAAACTTCTCCCAAATATCACGTAAACAGCGATTTGCAAGAACAAGTGCTACATGTCGTATATCGATTTAAATTCCTATTTTTAAAATACCAGTCGGAAAACACAGTTACAACATTTAACTTACACATTTTTATTGGCTCAATATTATGTAGAGAGAACCCGCCCTAATTATAATTAATGCACATAATATTTGTGCAAGTATGTAAAGTCTCTCACTAAATATTTCTTTCGCGTGTATCTGCATATTATTTATTTGGCAATCATTACAAATTTGCAATAATTATTGCATTGTTATCTCATCAAGTAGTCGTTAAAGGGAACCCAGCAAACGTGACAGAATGCTATGCCTTCGTTAACACGAAACATTTAAACAATGCTGGTACGCACGTGCCTTCTCTCAAATATTCCCGTAAAATCTCTATTTGCTTATTTTAGGCAGGCAAGAGTTACGAGGCAGGTATGACGTTATTTAATCTAATAATTTAGCTATATCTGTGAATATGAACTGAAGTTTATTTAACACTCATTCCTACATAAATGTTTATTTCAGACAGAAAAAATACGTAGCTTCATGGAGCATATTTAACTTCCACCAAAAGCTGCAAGTATGCCACGGAACAAAATTCCCAGCTCGTTTCCAGAAGACACAAAATTTATCATCATTCATACTTCCTTATTTTAATAACATGCAAATCAGTGTTATCGCAGTGCAGTGCAAGAGCAAAGCAACTGGGTAAATGTATCGCAGTAAATTAAATTAAAAGCCCAGTGGTTTTAACGTTTCGGTAGCGTTTATTTATATGAGGTCTAATCCCACTTATTAACCCATCAAGTGGCATTTCCATTCCAAGCAACGAGTAAGGGGGGGGGCGCTGAGGCGAAGAGACACAGGGGGTGAGAGGGGGCTGTGTCAGCCGGGCGCTGCACCCCGTAGCGCCAACGAGCACAAAAACACCCTCGGCAGTGTGGCGGCCTCGTTCTGCCTTAATGAAGGAAGAAAATTAGCGCAGTTCTTGGGCGAGGCGAAGCGCGCCCGTGCGGACGAACGGACGGACGGACGGACCTCGCAGCAACGAGTCTCCCTCGCCGCGCGCCATATAGCAACGCTTGCAACGAGTTTGCGCAACCCCTGACTTTTGCGGCGGCCTCTTTCATGAGCCGACTTTTTTTATACATACCAGATTCATAATTTTGCAAATCTTACTGGCAACGGTTAGTATTACACGTTTTGCAATTACAAAAATGAAGTCAGCTTTAAATTGTACAGCATTTAACCAAAGTTTCTTAATCAGCTGACCAAATTTAGAAATTTAATATATTTAACTTTCGTTGAGGAGTATATTGCCTGGCACAGCTGGGACGCTGCATTGTCTTCCATGTTTCTAAGTGTCCGAAGATCGGTTGCAATTACAAGTGTACAACGTCTTTTACTTCCGTGTATTTTATAAGCCGAAATTAGACTTTTACACACTCTTTAAGATTCATTATTGAAGATTTAAGAAAATGAATACGAATGTGAGTGAAAAGTATGTAATTTTGATATATTTTCATTGATAGTGATTAAAATTTAATTGAAATATTTCATAAATAAGCATGGACAGATTTATCTTAATTTCATGAAGATAAACATTAAAAATATTTTATTAATATACTCAGAACAAAAGAATTTCCTATTTTGATCATTTTGGTGCTAAATGTACAACTGTTACCTTCACGAACATAACTCTGAGTCCATGTCTTAAAATTTGGAGAGGGCTTTCAAACACAGTCGATAGCATGGATGATCAAATATCTTAAGTTGTATCCTTTATTTTTATTGTTCTAAATGTTGCGGACAGTTAAAGACACAGTCAAATACATAAAAAATTAATAACTAATTGTTGATTGCCGTCCTCAAGAAAAAATAAGTATATTAATATTAATATACTGAACTGGTGGAAAATTAAGTTCAATTTTTAATGACAACTGAATCCTATGCGCTATTTAACAGCGTTCCCTTTTCCCATGCCCCTTGCTAAAGCATATGCCACAAAATCTGACGTCTTGGCATTAAGAAAAACGTCTTTATATCTACAAAACATAGTTTGATATCAATTAAAGACAAATTTGAAATAGAGAAAAGTTCTGCAAGATTACGAGTGCTGCTGCTGCTTGTCCATTTTGTGGCTTAATAAATAGTACCCAGTTCATTTTCCTTCCGGAACGTGTTGAATAAGTCTGTTAGTATTCATACCGCAACCACCGTCGTTGCTACTCGCAAGACGTCAAGGTTTTTACGAATACTTCCTGCGTTTATAAATTACCGTCTAACACTTTTAGCCGTAATATGTATGCTAAGTCGTCGTCCAGATGCATTCTTGTAAGCATGTAACGTTACGCTAGCCAAGGAAATTGTTATTCTCCAAACGAAATTCTCCTAGATAACAGCGAGTTGTCCCTAAACTATTTAGCGTTGAAATGCGACTACTAAATCTTTGCTCAACTCAAGACATTAATCACGGAACATCACGCCGTAGAGCCTAAAGACTGCAGTAGTAACGAATGTTTTCAGCAGCAAATATTCCAACTAAACTGTTACTTATACGCCGACTAAGCACGTGATGTCAGGTTCTAGAAGATTGTAATTCCTCTAATAATATTTGCTGTGTGGACAATGAATGTTCCCAACGTGTTTAGCGCTGAAATATGCTGAATAAACCATTGCCTAAACTCTGTGGCAGCAGACACTAATCACAAGGCATCACATTCTAGCAGTTTGTCATTCCTCAAATAAAACACCCTGCAATGAACGTATTTTGAACCAAATGTTTAGCGTTGAAATGCGCAGCAGCTGGCACTAACCACGTGACGTCGGGCCACTGAAGCGCGGCGTTCTTCTAACGAAGGTCTTCTGTCGAGCGAGGGCGGGGGCGGGGCGGGGCGGGGCGAGGCCGGAGAGCGCGTGGGAGGAAGCGGCGCTCCGCAGCCGACGAGATTGCTGGTCCTGGGTTAAAATTCTTGGTGGCGCCTTTGGGGGCCCTGTGGAACGCCGTCTCCGCTTGGGAATATTAACGCGCGCCTGTTTCATGAGCTCCGCGGTGCGGGAGGCGGGGCGTGGTGTGTTGGGGTGGGCAAGAGAGAAAGGGGAGAGGGGAGGGATGGAGAAGAGAGACAGCGGAGGGAAAAAGGCGCATGTGGAAGGAGGAGAGGATGGAGAATGGGCGTAACAGGACGGGACTGAAGGGAGATGACGGGTGATGAGGGTTGTAGCAATCGTGAAGGTCGGTGCGGCTCCTGGAAGCCATTTTAATTTTATGGTTCCTGATTATAAAAGGCGATGATTTTGTAATGGATTCGGCGTGTACATTGTGCGGATAATTACAGATATTTGGTAATCTAACAATTTCTTTCGCAATAGAAATAATACAGAAGTGATAAAATGATAACAAGAAAAATCGAAAGTAAACAAAATAAAAGTTTCTGATGATCTTGCTTCTTCAGATGGCCTTTATTTTGAAATACCTTTCTCTTCTTGTTCTTCTTGAGTATATTAACTCTTCCATTCTCTCTCGCCTCCCAATATCTAAACCCCTCTGTAATGGAAGACATTCTACTGTAGACGTATACTTTGCATGTTTTCAAAGAAACTGATTCTGCTAATCCTCTCTTGGTCTGCATCTTTTTCTTCTAATGGAAGCCACTCGCAAGAGTATTTTACATAATCGAATCTTTCCACGTGACCAAACTATTTCAGCCTTAATGTTTATATTTCATAAAATTTATTTTGACACCTCCATTCATTTAATAATTTCTTTATTTCGTAGGTATTCCATTTTAAATACTTCTCAAAAAATACATTTGTAGAAGAAATATGTTTGTTAGACCTAAGAACTATAATTATTTAATTTGACAGAAGACTATAGCACGTAAGAGTAGCATTACCAGATAGTATAAATACCTATTTTTTAAATTAAAGGTTACTTTTGAAGATACAATTCCAATTGAAAGGACATTACACGGGACAAGAGATCAATACAAATGAATAGGACTGGTACTTTCGTTATTGTAAATGAAATGTGCGAGGTATTTATGAAGAATGCTTGTTTATGTAGCAAACACTAAGAAGTAGCACGTACGGGGCTATGACTGAGAGAAGAAGGATCACACAGAATGGCAAATTGTAATGCATTCTCTGTGATCTTACATCTCTCAGCGACAAAGCTGCGCTCTTAAGGGCAGACGTGGGCTAACGAGCTGCAGCTACACTCTTGTTTCTCTCTCTCGTGTGTGAAAATAGATGTGTAGAACATATGTGTTCCTCTGAAACACACGTAGACATGACACACTCGAAAAGACTTTTTGACCTGAATCATCATAGGACGGAGAATTCATTTTCTGAATGTGGTTACCTAAGAATATTTGAGAATTGTATCAGATTCGAATTGGACGGAAGTAAAAGAAAGAGCTCACTCTTGAATGAACACGCTTTGAAATTCAGCCTCCATGTTATGCTTGTTACGTTACTGGTCTAAAGAACATACTTTTCCATTTTCATTGTGGTAATAGTATTAGTCTGCTGTACGTGATTTGTACACATTGAATGAAAATGTGCAACACTGAAACGCACAATTTTGGTTATATTAGTTTTTAAGTCTGTTTTTAAGTGTAAAGTCTATTACACTAATATTTCAATGTTTCATCTATGTTCAAATAGTACAACGCGCCGATAATATGGCGTTAAAACGATATCGTGATTCCCTAGTAAGGGAGTTCTTTGAATATCGCAGTAATAAGAACGTGAATTAATTACTCACAATCAAGGCGCCTTAACACAGAATGACGGCGTGGGTACATCATGTAAATAACACAGAATGAAGTTTTAAGAACTCACAATTTCTGTAGTAGATGATCAGCGTAAACCACGTGAAAGTGTTGGTTGAGATACCTAATAATGTGCGTCGGTGGTTTGTTCTTTTGAGAACAGACGTGACTGTAAACTGTCATGTATCACTCCGTGTCTTGCTCCGTGTTTCATTCCGTGTCTCCTTCGGGCCTGGCTCCATGCCTGGCCTGCGTGCCTGGCCTCCACGCCTGGCCTCCGCGCCTGGCCTGCGTGCCTGGCCTCCGCGCCTGGCCTCCGCGCCTGGCCTCCGCGCCTGGCCTCCGCGCCTGGCCTCCGCGCCTGGCCTGCGTGCCTGGCCTCCGCGCCTGGCCTCCGCGCCTGGCCTCCGCGCCTGGCCTGCGTGCCTGGCCTCCGCGCCTGGCCTCCGCGCCTGGCCTCCGCGCCTGGCCTCCGCGCCTGGCCTCCGCGCCTGGCCTCCGCGCCTGGCCTCCGCGCCTGGCCTCCGCGCCTGGCCTGCGTGCCTGGCCTCCGCGCCTGGCCTCCGCGCCTGGCCTCCGCGCCTGGCCTGCGTGCCTGGCCTCCGCGCCTGGCCTCCGCGCCTGGCCTCCGCGCCTGGCCTCCGCGCCTGGCCTCCGCGCCTGGCCTCCGCGCCTGGCCTCCGCGCCTGGCCTCCGCGCCTGGCCTCCGCGCCTGGCCTGCGTGCCTGGCCTCCGCGCCTGGCCTGCGTGCCTGGCCTCCGCGCCTGGCCTCCGCGCCTGGCCTCCGCGCCTGGCCTGCGCGCCTGGCCTGCGCGCCTGGCCTCCGCGCCTGGCCTCCGCGCCTGGCCTCCGCGCCTGGCCTCCGCGCCTGGCCTCCGCGCCTGGCCTCCGCGCCTGGCCTCCGCGCCTGGCCTCCGCGCCTGGCCTCCGCGCCTGGCCTCCGCGCCTGGCCTCCGCGCCTGGCCTCCGCGCCTGGCTCTGTGCCTCGTTCCACGTCTGACTCCGTGTCTCTCGCTCCATGTTTGCTCGGTGCCTCCAGTTTCACTTTCCGAGTCTCGTTCCGCCTGTCTGTTGCCTCCTGCGCCCACAGGGCACAGTGGAGTGTCGGCGTCCCCAGCCGCCTGCTGCTTGGTCCACTCCGACAGCCCATTGTGGGCAGTGGGGGCGGATGCGTGGCTCGTTCGCGCGCGCGTTTGTCGCGCTCATTAACTGCCCGCCAGAGCCCGCTCGCGTCGCCGGAGTGGGAGGGTGCACTCGACGAGAGGCGAGGACAGACAGAACTGGGCTCTTCACTGTTTGCTGGAGAAATCATTATTTGGAATTGGTCACAGGCTTGTAGACACGGTATTTCAATTAAGGATTCCTTGGCACTTTGACATTTTTACTATTTGGGAATTTCACCGGAGCAACTGTGAGGTGTTCCATGTAGTTGTGTCAATGGTCTATTGAGTATTGATTCGTAACAGTGTTTCAGCTGTTTTTTAAACCGTTGTGGAAAAATATTACTCTATTCTTCAAAGATCATTCCTACTACATTGCTTTAATAATTGTGGCAAAATAACTGTTAGTTTTACCAATTACTGATTGCTGGTTATTGCCTTCGATCCGTATCTCGATATACACTGCATAAGTTATCTAGATCAAGAGGATTGTAGTTGTTTTTTTTTTATCTAGGGCTTTTATCCAGCCGACAGCCGGTTACTCTTTACGCCCAGATGGGACGCATATTCGACCATACACTAGACACCAACACACTTGCAGGCTTCTCTGATCTGGGGTCAGAAGAACACGAGGCCCTCCACGACAACACATACATACAACGTCAAGGGACAAACAGCCATGCCCAAGGCGGGACTAGAACCCGCGACCCTTCGGACCGAAGCGCTGAGTCGGTACTCGCTCTTAGCCACCTCGGCCATCCAGGTCGGCGGATTGTAGTTGCGAGATAAATATGAAAAAAATTAATGATGCTAAATGTTCTCTTATGGAGGCAATTATAAGGGAATTGTGGGAGAAAATAAGAAAAACAAACAAACGGAGTCAAATTAATATCTAGTTAATTAGTAAATAAGTTAGTTAATTAATGACTTATTTTACGTGGCGAGTAAGAATACGTAAACCTGAATCATTAAAATTTGGTAAAAAAAATTGTATGTACCACGGGCATTAACTAGTTCTTATCGAGCGGCGACAAAAAGCCAGAGCGCCTTTCGTCTGAAGGCTCGAGGTCATTAAAACTCTTATAACGCCCTTGGTGACAAAATAGCTATTACATATTTATTCTTGCTTAACTTACATTCTTTTTTTGTAAATTACCAGGAAAATACACTTACTTGAGTTGGTATATATAAGTATAATGTATTATGTGTATTATGTACCCTTTACTTCAATATGTAAATCGTTAGAAATATTGCACTTTTTTAGAAAGTAAGGATTTTAATCTAAGAAAAAAATTGTTTTATTTATAAATATTTACAGAATGTCTGGAGAGGAAACGTCGAAAACTGGAAAATAAGCTATAAAGACAATTTTAAGCATATTTTGTGTAATGAACTACTTGGATATTCCGAATGGCTGAGCCGCAATGAGCACTCAAACGTTGGTTTGAAAAAACACTTTCTAGGCAAGCATTTGCAATGTAGAAGCTTAGAAACATTCCAAAAACATGTAAATTGTTTATTATTTACTAAAGAAATGAATATATTTATTCAGAAAGAAAAATTAAATCTTATTCAGAAAAAAATATATTTGTCCAGAAATAAAAAAGCACTCAATTTACATAATTCCACCGCTTTTTTTTATTTCTCGGTTAATTTTTCTTACGTTACATACATTTTACATTAATATATTTAATACAAATATGTATTGTACATTCCGGAATAATAACTTCGGAAACATTAAAGGTGCAAAGGCAAATATCGTGGAATACCACTCTTGCAGATTATTTTCAAATATCTTTTTTATAAAATTTGTATGGACATGTCAGTTTCTGTCAAATATAATTGTATGTTAGAAAACTATGACATATGAGCATGCTTTTGTCTGTAATAATAATATTTTAATAAATATGTACTATACATTAATTTTGCACTTTTTAACATTTTAATCAACATGCTTCAAGTTTCATTTCCTTTGGCACACGTTGGCGGGATTTCCATCCTCTGGCTCATCCCACAAACCTATTACGTTCTTCACGCCCTCTACAATCCATCTTGAGCACATTGTTGCGGGCCTGTTGCCAGGAGAAGGTGGAGTTTATTTGAAACACTCGACGCACGCGGTTGACCCGTCCCCCGCGCCAACGGCTGCTCCGGCGCACCATGGCGGACGACTTCGGCGATGAGCACTTCGTGGTGGACGAGGTGACGTCCCTGGTCAACGAGGCCATCGACGGCCTTCTCAGCGCTGCCAGCTACGACCACCGCCTCATCTACAAGTGGACGTCGTTGGTGAGCCACTCTCTGCTACACAGTGCTCTTTATTTTACTTTTGCTTTGTTCGCAATAACGGTTACACGAACGTTTTGCAAGCTAGTTGGCGAGGCTTGGAAGACAAAAGGCGACTATACAGACTATGTTGGATCGTGTTAGTTTCAGATTAGGTTGAAGTACCAAAAGACAACATCACGGTAGTTATCGAAAATAATTTGTTTTGTGTATTTGTATACAATTATTTAAAATTCAAAATAAAATAAAATTATTAGTTATTGAAAATAAAATAAAACGTTATTGTAGAATCCTTATGTCCATAAATATAATACAGGCTGTTTCATGGGGATCAGTCAACGACAAGTAATATAACTATTTATTTGTTTTCCAATATTTCGAGAAATTTATTTTATATTATGAGGAGTATAATGAATTTAATAAAAAAACGAATACAACTGTAACAGTATTTTACCTGACATCACCATTTGTTTGTAATATTAGTCATCACTTAGGCAAAAGATTGTTACCGGAAGTATGTAAGTTGTTACACAGGAAATAATGGCGATGTTGCATCCTCTTAACATTGTACCAAAAGCAAACATGTGATGCTCTGTTGCAAATGTGCCGTACATCAAGTGGTTTGCCACCTATAGGATTATTTTGCTCTACTTCTTTGTTCATTTGGGGTTGCATTTTATTATTTCCTTCAATATTTTATTTGTTTATGTTTACAGTAATGTATGGCTTGAGTGTTGTTGAACACAAAGAATTTACTTGTTCAAGTCTCTTCAGCAAGCCTTTTCAAGTAAAACCTTATTGTTTTGACACAGAAAATAAATTTTCCTAACCGTTGGCAAACAACTAAATAGGTCTATTACTTTGTATTGACCACGCCCCTTGAAGCAGCTTGCATTATATTTATGGTTACAAGGGCTCTACGAGAACCTTTGGTGATTTATAATTCATTATACACATTCAAAAAGCAATTATTTTCGATAACTACAGTAATATTATCCTTTGGCAACTCAACTGAATCTCAGACTATCACTATCTAACAGTGTCGACCCTGGTAGTCGTCTTTTTTCTTCCGTATTCCCAAACGGATTAAGCCAGAAAGATGAGCCATATTGGGTGACTTTAAGATTCGAGTTTGCAAGTTGCGATTGGGGTTAGATTTGGTACAATTTAAACTGGAGAATAGAGCGCTTGTGCACGCCATAGTGGGCCCTATCTATCTTCTGCGCACGCGCAGATGCACTAATCTCACGCGGAATTTGAACTACGCATGAGCAGAAGATCGATAGTGCTATTACGTTCGAGGGTGCACACACTCTAATAAAATCAACATGTTTTTTCGTTTCGCGAAATTGGTTAGGAGACTTCCAGTAGCCGACAGAAGTGCTACTCGCGTTTGTGAATGAATACTGTTTCTTTAATACTGAGGTAAATGGAAACGTAATTAAGGGGATGGCAACCGGTATGGTGATACTAAATTTGGAGGTGTGATATGGCTTGCATTTTCTTTTATTTAGTAACTCTCTCCTTGCGACGTTATACTTTCTAATTTAATAAATTTGAAAGAACAGCAAAAACAAGTCGCAAACGCATTTTGTTTCGCCACAAACTTCATATGTGGTGAACAAAATTTGAACCTTGGGACCGAAAGTGGGAAAGAGGCAGTTGATCACTACACCAAATAAAAACCAAAACAATTTTCTTACGATTTATAAAATAATATTCACAAATATTTGTTTTATACGTAGTTTCTGGCGTATAATGCAAGTATTTGTAGCTCTTTGAAAGTAGGTGGATGCCTCGAGAAAGATATTTTGTCCTTGACCGCAGTCTCTCCAGTTAGGTTGTTTCTCCACCGGGATCTCTTGGATCAGGTTCTGGATTGTGTCAAGGGCAGTAAAATTCGAAAATCGTTGACAAACTCTTATTCTACTGTATTACTATCAAAACACTGTATCACGTACTATGGGGGTGAAGTGAAAGTTGTTACAGTATGGTTCTGTTTTATTCCTGCATTTTTGTGGGTCTCATTACATCAGAGCACAATAACGAATAACATTACACTACATTTTTTGGTGAATAATAATAGCAGTAAATTTTGACTTTCTCGTGTAATTATCAGATAAAATTATTGTAATGCTGAAAAAAAACAATGTCCAGATTTTTACATAAAAACAAGTTTTGGGGTTTCAATTTCAATTTTTTAACCGTCTCTCTGTTAGTAGACCACACTGGCACCTAAACAGTTCACAGGGTTTTCTCCAAAATGGAAATTCTCCGACTGATCCGGTAGCACTAAATGTTCTTCGAGTAGTTTGTTTTAAAGGAACCTGACATGACGCTCTTAGAACATTTCCATTTTTTTTCAAAAAGTTTTTAAATGGATTTTTTAATCTTTTTCAAATGGAGGTAAATGCGCTCAATAAAACGGCACAGGTCCCATTTTCTTTCAAATCTGAGCAATTTGAAAATCAAACATGAAACTCCCACGCTCCTTGTGATGAAAACAGTTTTGAAGAGTTAGTTGAAAAAACTATTGGGATTCAAGTTGCAATATTGTAATGTTAATGGCCGTTACAAGTACAGCTAGAAAGAATATATGATTAAAGTAGCTCTAATTGATTAGTCAACCGTCTATCTCGCATTGTAGTAGGGGATGCTGCAATCGGCTAGTTGACCTGCACCAATGAGGACGTGATGGTCCTAGAAGATTTCCAATTTTTTTCAAAAACTTTTTAATTGGATTTTTTAATCTTTTTCAAATGGAGCTAAATGCGCTTAATAAAACGGCACAGGTCCCATTTTCTTTCAAATCTGAGCAATTTGAAAATCAAACATGAAACTCCCACGCTCCTTGTAACGAAGACAGTTTTGAAGAGATAGATGAAGAATTATTGGGATTCAAGTTGCAAGATTGTAATGTTAATAACCGTTACAAGTACAGCTAGAAAGAATATATGATTGCAGTAGGTCTAATTGATTAGTCAACCGTCCATCTCGCATTGTAGTAGTGGATGCTGCGATGGGCTAGTTGAGGACGTGGTGGTGCACCGCAGGTGAGCGAGGAGGTGATCAGCGGGCTGGCCAAGCTGCAGAAACCGTTCAAGTACGCCGTGGTGTGCACCATCCTGCAGCGCAATGGGTCAGGCTACCAGACGTCGAGCGCGTGCTTCTGGGACAAGCAGACGGACGCCAGCGCCAGCGTGCAGTGGCAGAACAGCACCATCCTGGTGCTCGTCACCGTCTTCGGCCTGGCTGTCTGAGCGGCCCCCGCTCATTGGCGCTTTGATATGGCATTTTCTTTTATTTATTGACTCTATCCTTCCGACCTTATACTTTCTAATTTAATAAAATTGTCAATGTCTGGCTGTAAATTACTCTTTTAATTAATCGTTGGCCTCGGTTATGAAGCAAAGTAAACCATGATTACCAAGCTGCGAGTTGAACCAGTTTATCATAAATTTATAGAGGAATCCAATATAGATTTAGAAAAGATAAGATTAAATTCCCATAAAAGAAAAGATCATGATTTTTCTACACCAACTTCATGTAGCATTTCTTATTCGTAAACAGAATTTGCTCCCCCATTCCCCCGTTCTCAAATGTTCTAAATTCTTAGAATTGATTACACAGGACAACATAGGTTCGGTAAAATTTATGTAAATTGTTGTTCCTTATTGCATTTTATGCGGTGAATTGCTGTATGTTTTTAAAACGTTTCATAGAAATCACAAGGAGGACAACAATGAGTTATTAGTGGAGAATGTTTTGCGGAATTACAAGAAATTGAGGTGTCGAATAGCCTTGAACGTACTACATTTTCTTCATTCACATTCAGACTTCTTCCCTCAGATGCTGGGCAAGTTCAGCGATAAACAAGGTGAAAAATTTCACCAAGATATTAGAGTTATGGAAGAGTGTTTCCAAGGAAGATGCAAACCAGCCATGATGGGGCATTATTGCTGGGTTTTACAGTAGAAAGACTTCTTACCACACAAACGGAAGAGCATTAACAAGTGGACCTTTTGAAATATTGTTATGATACACTTCTATCTCTTCATTTCATTTTTTACCTTAAATTGTCAATGACATTTAATTTTGATTATAATTTCGTAAATAGTTTTATACTACCTTCATTCTAAATGTAAATGCAGGTATTAAACAAATTATACACATCACTCGTGTACAACAGTTATTTGAAAATAAATTATGGTATTAACGTATTTAAAGATAAAAAATAAAGGTTATGATAACAAAGAAATCTTAAGTGGCTGTTTCTTGAGCTCATATCTGGAATCACCCACTTCGAATTAGTAAATACAGCTTTTATTCATGATGCCGAAAAAAGTTACAATTTGTTGCCCTGTGTTATTCGAGGTCTCCAGGGGTACTGTCCTAGCAATTTTGATACGTTACAATCTCTATCCAGTCTTGTAAAGCGTAAAGAGTTATCTTGCTGGATAAGAAAATGAAAAAAAAAAAAGATTCTCAGACTGCCGCACGTGCTTATTGTCTCGTTCGTACGCCCAAGAGCATTGTTGGAGATATCTGGAAGTTTGTTTGCAGCGAAAACCGTTGTACTGCTAAAATCTACTACTAGAGCGCTCGAAAACGCAAACTTGTGGTTATATGAGCATTTGTTCTACAAAAAGTAGCAAAATCGTTGATCTTAGCTGCTGTATGTTCTGTCAACTTAGATTTCGGGGTAATCACCGACCAAGCGATCGGACGCCTTCTCAAGCGTTTAGTGGCAGAACAGCAACCACCGTGGTGCTTATCACTGCCTTTGTCTGGCCGTCTGTTATCTTTTATTAATTATCTTTTATTAATTAACCTTGTACTTTCTAATTTAATTGTCGATGCCTTGCTATAAATGTCTCTTGTAATAAATAGTTAGTATTCCTAAGTGCCGTAGGGAAGTACATTCACATATAGGCTGTGTGTTTAACTCCAGTTATGCGCATATGAAATCCTCAGAACTTCACGCGTGCCCATTGTATCGATCGTGTACACGTGGGCGTTGTTTGAGCTATTTGGTTTCAAGTGTTCGAAACATTATTTACAAATCGTCCTTAAGATATTAAATTGTACTTATAGAATGTTACTAAATGACAGCCGATGCTTATATGAGCAGTTTTTAATAAAAAGTAGAAAAACCCTTAGATATTAGCTGCCAAATGCCCCCTCATCGTGAGTTATGGTTCAACCATCGACCATGCGTGGCGATGAAATGTGCGCCTTCCTTCGGACGCCTTCCTTCAGAGGGGAAGTAAAGCCGGCTGTCCCATGTTAGTAGATTTACTGCATGTAAAAGATCCTCAAGCCTAAATGAAGCCTCTGCGCTAAATTCAAATTGCCTGTTTCGTCGCCCATGTAATACCTTCTTTCATCCCTAGTAGGTGAAAGGAGCGTAACGAAATTTGCGTAGTCAGACGGAAGAGCAGGCCTCATGGCCTGAGTCTCGCCACATAAAACAAGGTATTCATTCATGCAGGCGGATGCCAGCAGCGTCAGCGTGCGTCAGCGTGCGTCAGCGTGCGTCAGCGTGCGTCAGCGTGCAGTGGCAGAACAGGAACATCGTGGTGATCGTCATCATATTCAGTCTCGCTTTTTTGAGAAAACCTCGCTGGCAGGCACCGCGTAACTCATTGGAACTCGGTTATTACGTTTTATATTTGAGCTGCTGAGAGACAGAATGGTTGAAAGTTACTGAAATCGCGATATTGACATACTTCGTATTTCAATAGTTGTGTGCGCAACACGTCCTCAGGCAATGTAACACAAGTCTAACTTTCGTAGTGGTCGTTTAGTAGCAGCTCTGTGTGGAGAGCCGAAACAGAATCCTTGAATGATTGAATGAGCTGCGCGGCTGAGTGGTTTAATGTTCCCTGCTGAGAGCAAGTGCAGTTGGTCATTGTGTGTGTTTATTTGAATGCCGATTGCTGCGGAGTGTCTTGTGACAAAAGAATATTACATGTAGAAGGTACATAGAAAAATCTTACGCCGGTAATACTTTTTGCAGTGATTGTCAGCAGGTTGATGTTGCAGAACGACAACACCACGGCCGCCCGCGATATGTCCTACATATTCCTTGTCCTTTCCAACTCGTTAGTTACACATACATGCACTACACTACCACGCATGCCGGGAGGCCGGTCGGGAGCTTAGAGCTTGTCCTGACAGGAGCGGTGCCCACTGGTGGGAGATACCTGGTTGCTGAAAACCCCGCAAGTCGACGGTAGGTCGAGGTCCAGTCATATTTTATCCCTGAGAGATTAACGGGTGTCAATATGGGAATCCGCTTTTCGGCTGCATCTCTGGGTAAGACAAGGTGGTCAAGCCTAGAATTATGAATTATGGGGTGATAGGATGATGATGATGATGATGATGATGATGATGATGATGATGAGAGGTGAAGAGACAATAACAAATCTGACTAGGCCTATGCAGGACTGCTGCCACTACCTTCTGTGCCACGGAGTCCGGCCTTTCTGTTATTATTATTATTATTATTATTATTATTATTATTATTATTATTATTATTATTATTATTATTATTATTATTATTATTATCATTATTATTATTTTATTCCTGCGATCTTATGGTTTATGATATAAAATCTTCGGTGTCATCTTGCGATAAATGAATCGTTAGCGTTTTAACAGTTGCATACCACTGCCATTCTAGAAAACATTTTCAAACTTTGAAAACACAAATGGGGGCTCAATGGTGGGTGTCAGATTTAATTGAAAAAGTTTGAAGGAAAATCTTATATATTTAAAAGAGAGTCCTACATGATTGCAATATTTTACCAACATTTTTAGAAAATTTAGGTTAAAACATTTTCAGTTTTTGATGTGTGTCAACACCTCTATTTTCACGTATTGTGAACATTCATTGAACATGCGGTCTTTCCCGCGAGGACAAAGATGGCCGCGTTGAAATGGTGCCGTCTTTTTCAAGATCTAGTACAAAACGCTTTATGTTTCTCCGAACTATTGTTTACATCAACCGAGACTAAAATAATATTGCAATATTTTTAAGGGCACGCTCTTCCACGAGGCGATTACACATGAGGTTTTAGATTGTTTTTCTGTTAACACAACGCACAAGTTGTTACATATTGGTATTGTGCGCCGTGGCAATCGTACAAATTGCTAGTAACTTTATTCATTCAATTCAGCTATTGCCCGAAAAGTACTTGCTGCACGTTTGTGTATTTTACTCACCAATGTGCGTGTAAACAGTTGAACATTTCTAAGTTTATCAGTACAAATGAGTTATAATTATTTCATAATGATTAATAGTATCGATGCAAATTCTGCACATCATTTTATAGTCAATTCATCATATTTCTTTTCAAATAACTACGTGCTACGTCACGTTATACAGGGCAACTGAATAGGATATTTGCGCAATTGAATGTACAAAGGATAACGTTTGAAACGTCGCTTCATGTATTTTGTATTGGAAGAGAATGGGAGTACAGTTTTCATATGAGCAAAGTGAAATTGTGATATTCGGTCATTATTCTCGTGCAATCAAATGCATAGCAAACCATATTCAATAAATTCGACACAGAACACATGATGCGTTAAAGGCGAAACATAACAATGTTCCAATATAGTCGAGTTTTCAGATATAATAGTGGATCCAATTAGACTTTTCGTGTCATATTGATTTCAACTGTTCATTTATCTCAGTTAACCAAATATAAATGTGTATTATATATTTATAATAAATGTCATTTACACATTTATAAAGAAGGAAAGTTACATTGCATATGCATTCGATGTGAATTGTTTATGACATATCAAGAGATGTGTTCCCATTCTGTCTTTTCAATTCTGTTCCATTTATATTTTCAGTTGTTACGTAGATTTAGTTTCAGTTATTTTTAGGGATAATATGATTCCTGTACGTTGCTTAATCTGACTTGCAAAATCAGTTGGAAGAGAATAACCTTCAAAAGACCATACCCTTGAATTCAGAAAATTAGTTTCTTCAAATGTGATTATAGATATCTTTGAAAAGTCGACTTTTTCCATTTTAATGAATTTTTTTGAAATGTTGACATTTTATTTTGGAATGTAAATAGGACTTTCGATTCTTTTAAATCAATCTAACCAACCATTTGTATTGGGGTTTCAATGGGAAAGAAGAAAAGTAACACAATCTTTCAAAATACGAAGGAATATAAACATTTACATGTTAGATATCGAGAGTTTGTGAGCGAAAGAAAAGTTAACTGCGTCTATAAAAAATATTGCTAATTTAAATGATTTTGAATGAACAATAATTGTTATTTCCATATTTGATTCCATCGAATGGACTTCATATATCACAAATGCGGCAGGAATGATTTCCAAATGTGTTTTGGAGGTGTCCAATTGGTGTAAAAACTTAATTACATTGAAAACTTCCAAATGTTAGTAAATAAGTAATTGTTTTTGTTGGAGGTTTCTAAAAATATTTTTTTTCCAATGTTGCTTTTCATTTAAGGAATGTAATTTAATTTAATCACATCATGCGAGAAAGTTATAAATTTTGATTTATGCCAATTCTTTGTCTTCTCATTTGCAGTACCAGACATTATCTACAACAGAAATAAACAAGGGTGGGAAAACATTTAAAAATTAAAAAATATCACTATCAAATTCAAAAACAATATTAATGAATAATTGTTTTATTATTTTTTAATTATTTTTCACACAAACTAATAATACACAGAAAGTTATCTCCTTACCTGCTCAGATTTTAATTCCAAAATATTAAATGAGCATAAACCACAACCCAAAAGAATATTTAATCGATTGTCTTTAGAATAATTTAACAAATAGTTAATTTACTCACAGCGAAACAGTTTGGCCAATGAGTCTAAATGAAGAAATTTTAAGTTTTTGACACGGAATAAGAAGGTTGAGCAGTCTGTCCGTCACGAAAGTAAATTTTCACTTCAAAATGCATCTACAAAGTCTATTCATTTCAAGCAAATGTTGAAAAATGTAGCTATGAAAATACTTTATCATGTTGGTAACAAATTTATGAATTGTAAAATTATAATACACAAAACAGATTAAATAGATTCAAACAGAGAAACCAAATCATTATATATTTGAAATTCTAGCTGCCGGCTGCTGTGATCGGTAATTTTCCGAGATTTCTCCGATAAACACCAGATAAATGTCGGAGCAGTACCCTGACAAACGGGACACGGATAGAGCGCGATCTTTCGTTTTCGTTCCTTGACGTATTCTTCCTCTTACACGCCCTTCCACTAATATGCAATACGTTGCCACACATGCCGAGAGATCGGTCGGGAGCCTAGAGCTTGTGCCGGCTGGGGCAGTATCCCGCTGGTGGGAGATACCTGAATGAGAAAATCCCGGAAGCCCACGGGCGGCTTCGAATCCCAGCAGGGGAAGAACGCATAGCACTTACTGGACAATCATAGAAGTTGATGTGCCAAGAAACACGAAATAATCCATACAACAATGAGTCAACTGCCAAATGGTTTACAAACATCGCCGAACGACGCGATATGCCGTGCAGGCACTCAAGTTACTAGTGAGGTAGACGAATGACAACGAAACGATGCCAAGTGACACAACAATGGAAATGTAAAGCGAAGTTGTCAGAACTCTGACGTCACTTGACCACACCTAGTTAAAATACGGCTCTTAACCAAAATCAACCAATAGCGGCGGTCTCATCGTGCAAAGGTTAACGGGGATCTGGGTCGTTGAGACGATTCGCACGAAGGGCTGATGGGAAAATACTTCATACTTCCGTAAAATTCTCAGTCTTTAGAGACTTAATTTATAAAGATTCGTTGCCTGTGAGAGCCGCGAAAGGTGTGTGTGTGTGTGTATGAAATTATATAGGAGACGATTGCCAAAAACGGTGCATTTTGCCAAAAACATTAACTCTAAAGGCCGTGCGCCGCTTGTCATAAAATATGTAATTGAACTCACCCGATGCACCGGCTTGTGGTCATCTCGGTGGTGATCAGTAGTATACATTCAGAGGGCTTTGGTGACATACTATGGAGGATGTACTCCTAACAGCTAAACTCTTGTTTCTTAATGGTTAATAATTCGAAAGTGTTATGGGCAATAATAATTATTTCGTTTACTCTGTTATTGGTTATTATCGGTTAAAATTCATAGTACTGCAAATAATTGGCCAAAATACTAAACTAAAAGCTTTCGCGGCAACCATTTTGGACGATGACAGTTTTACTGCAGCCAATAAAAGTATTGATTAGCAAGTGTTATTTCTTCATTCAAATTATTCGTTCATTGATAAAAAAAATTACTATTACACACCACATACCGCAATTTTTTATGCATTTTATTATTTCGTACTTTACAATCAAATGTTGCTTTTTGCTTCTGCCACATTACTGCTTATGTGAGATCCACTAATACATCTCAAAGATCAAATAAAATTAGTTGTTACGGTCAAATAAGTCACTTATATCCAACAACCATTTCCACTTTAGCTGCAGTTAAGCAAGAACACAGGTCCTTCTTGTCAGTGTTTTGCACTTTTTGTTTTCATAAGGACAATTAGCCTACTCGTAAGGATAGCTGCTAAACCTAAAGGAGCTTCCAGTGTTATTCGTTTCGCCTGGTGTTGCCACAACTAATTTTACTCACATTTGTAGACCATGTTAGGTGCTAATCATGGACGTGTTTTTCAACTGTTATTTTAAGCTGTTATTACGAGCCCACTGCTATTTCGATAACTGTTATTGGAAAAAAGCTATCAAACTAATTTCTACTTCGGAGTGGGAACGACGACCACGTGGCGCCATGTACCTGCGAGATAGGTTTTGCCAATTCGGGCGCTTGCAAACGACGGGCTATTATGTAAATGACATTATTTTGAACTATTCTAAACCCCAGGTTTCCATAGAGCTTTTTACCCTATAAAAATAAGGTAAAACGAAAGTGTACTAGGTTTCTTTTAAGAGGCTTACATGCTATCCCATGCCCTGGGGGCATCAGAGTGCGAGTGGTTCTGAGAGTCCAGAATGACTTAATCCGGCAGCCTCTGCAGACCCAACGGCCGACATCTGCTCCCGCGAGGCGCCGAGCCTGATCTCCCTAGAGCCACCAGTCGGATGATGCTGCTGCAGCCAAGTGCACGAAGATTAGAGCTTCGTGACAAACGATATGATCAGCTGTTTGACTCCCTCCGGGGATCAGATGGTGTGCAAAAACGAATGTAAAATCTTTGAGTTATTAGAAAGACTTAGGAATGAAAGAGAACGCAAAAAAACAAGAACACTATAACAATATCCGTAGTTTACAGTACTAGAGAATATGCCTGAATTAAAGTTTTCCTACCAAATGGAAAGTTGTGCTCACGAGTGAGTAATCGGATGGGGCATTTTTATGAATGAATAGTAGTTAATTATTTAACAAGAGGTTTACATACCTTTATTCATAAGAGAGATCAGGAACTCGTAGGACATAATGTTCGAGTGAATAAAATTCATTTAAATTTCACAAACAAAAACAATAACAAATATCAAATAAGAACTCACTTAACCAAACCTTTTCTCCCAAACAATTATCCATTTTTGTTTAGTTTCAAACACGCGTACACGCTTATGCCAAATAACGAGTGTCCATGATTATCGTTAACTGCCTTGCCTACTATTAAGCGATATGTGCAAAGCAATGTTGACGACGAGCACAGAAAGCGGGCAATGTATTAATATTCGCCCGTGATGTCCGTCCTAAATGTCCGTCTCACTACTCATCTTCGCTTTTCGTTCTCTGTTTCAGCCAGCATTTTCCCCTCAAATTACGTCTTCATTACTCGAACGCATTTATCCTTTTAAATTTATGACCTAATTTTTTTGTCTTCAATGAGGGTACGAGTCCAAGAATAGTCATACTTCATTTACTTTGGGCTGTCGCACAGCTGAGATTAAAAGGGCCACTTTAATCCCGGTAACAGTGAAGACAAACTTTATCAAAGAAAAATGCACGTTGATCACATTTAAAAATAAAATCTATTTGCTGTCGTATGTCACACATTATTTTATGTAAATTTTATCATTTAGATTCTCTGTAAAAATTATTTTCAATTATACTATATACAATTTTATTCATCAATTACATAAAACTAAGTAACTAACTAGAGAACATAACAAATGCCAGAAACAACAAAAAAATAATAGGACATACAGAGACGTCAGGAATGAAATAAATTATGATAATGAAAATAATAAGAAACGTGTATTAAGATAAGCAATAAGAAGCTTTATTAAAACTTGAATCCCCACTTCAATTACCATTAGCAAATGCACTTCCGCGGTGTATGTCACTGGACTGAAAAGGCGACTTGCTCGATGGGGAACGGTAGAGCAAAATGGCGATTGCTAGAGAACAAACTTACCAATGGGGTCTCTATTCTTGTTGACGCGATTAAAGCTCGCAGTGACGGGAGAATATGGTGAGCAGGTAGCCTTCACTGTCTTTAAGTGAGCAGCCATCAACCAAAATCACCTCAGAGAATCTACGCAACTTCCATTGGTTGGTTGGTTGGTTGGTTGGTTGGTTGGTTGGTTGGTTGGTTGGTTGGTTGGTTGGTTGGTTGGTTGGTTGGTTGGTTGGTTAGTAATTCCGGACACGTCAACAGCTTAGGTCATTGGTCCCGTAAGTGTAGTGCATGCTTTTTCTCTCGGGAGATGACTGTGATTTCCCCCGCTGGATGGTGAGATCCGGCGCCGACCTACCGTCGGCTAGTGGGGTGGGTTTCCCCCCTAACTGGACTCTCTCACCAGCGGGGCACCGCGCCAGCCGGGACTAGCTCTAAGCTCCCGACCGGTCTCTCGGAGTGTGTGGTAGTGTAGTACAAAAGTCAAAATGTATGTTTACACGGTCTGCAAGTTTTCTATATGAGTTGCGACGAGACGTCGCCAGGGGCTCTGTCGACGCACAAATGAATTGCGAAATTGCGCCATTCTAGTAAATTTATTCGCAACATTTGTTTGGGCATTGCGAGCTTCTTCTTTAATAATATTTTAAAGTATTAATAAAACACCCGGAGAAAAAATGAAAGGCTGCCATCGTTGTCGCTGCAAGCATGGTTGTGGTTGCGAAAGCTGTAGGGGTGCGCAGAAAAAAGCTCCGAATGGAGGAAATCTTGGCTGCAGAAGTGATTTCCAAGAGGCAGCGAAATAAACAAACCAAAAAATCCGAGAACTCGAATCCGCTTCGCCAATAGGCAAAATATCATGAACCGCACTTACCTCACCACAGTTGAAAAAGATGGACGATTTTCCGACGCAAACAAATCGGTTAGTGAGAAATTCTGCTGCTAGAGGAGGCGCTATGTCATATCAACGTTTTCATACAGAAATCGTGTAGGCTGGACAGCTCGTTTTCAGTACGTCCAATCTGCACGAAAACTGTACCGTGTAAAAGGATCTTGAGCGGAGCGCAGCCCTTCACAGCGAACTCCTCGAACTGACCACTGGGAGCGGTAGCTAAGTGCACAAACTGATGTCACTGCAGTGCCTCTGACCGGGAGGTCCTAGGTTCCAGTCCTGACGGCGGCAGGATTTTCGACACTAGCTTTTCAGCTACGTCCAATTCAGTCGCTGACTGGAGGAGAATCCTAGCGGCCGGCTGCTCTGATCGGTAGTTTTCCGTGGTTTCTCCGATCAACACCAGGCGAATGCCGGGGCAGTACCCTAACAAACGGGCCACGGACCGCGCGCGATCTGTCCTTCCTCTTCCTTGTGCTATCCTCTCCCCGTACACACACACAATTACACTAACATGCACTTTAATACCACATACTCCGGGAGACCGGTCGGGAGCTTAGAGATTGTCCCGGCTGGCGCGGTGCCTCGCTGGTGGGAGTATCCTGGTTAGGGGGAAACCCTACTAGCCGATTGTAAGTCGGCACCGGATCTCACCATCCAGCGGGGGGAAATCACCGCCCAAGAGAGAGAGAGAGAGAGAGAGAGAGAGAGAGAGAGAGAGAGAACATACACTACACTAACGGGACTAATGACCCAAGCAGTTGACGCGCCCGAAAACAAAAAATCAATGAATCACTTGACTCACTTGAGGCACGCAGCGACAAAATCAAAATATTTTGTGATTTTATTTTTTTATTATTATTGTTTAAAGTAGGGCGATCAAAATCCATACTGTGTCCACACAAAATCCATACAAAATCCACAGCGAACATCATGGAGCGCACAAGTAGGCGGATTGACCTCCGCCGACAGAGCGCGTCTGCAACGAGAACGCGCGGTCACCGCTGAGGCCATTTTGGGCAGTGTTGTCTCTTACCGCCACACCTCCCTGAATAGCCTCATATCCGGGGAAAACAGGTTGGCTAAAACAATGACAACGCTGCACCTACCTGCACCCCACCATAAATCCTGGTTCTCGACGGGAGAGAATGGCCTTCTTGGCTCAGGGCATCACCTGAATCGTGTATTTCAGAAACCCGTCAAGCGACAAATTTCTCATTTCGAGAAAACTGAGAAAAATGTCTCAGTTTTTCTGATTTCGAAATAGATTTTAATATTAAAGCAGTTGATAAATGAATATTTTTCAGTTAGATATGCACTAAAAGATGTGCCTATCCTCATGGAACAATATTCCGCCGGTAACGCGCTTTTTATATTTTGGCGTTTGATGGGTTTCTGAAATAAGCGATTCGACTTATGTCACCACAGTGCCTCTCAGCGGAAGATCCTAGGGTTGGAGTCCCGTCGGTGGTAGGATTTTCGACATAAAGTTCTTAGCTAGGTCGAATTTTGGAGGAGAAATGGAAAATTCGAGCGACTGGCTGCTCTGATCAGTAGCTTTCCGTGGTTTCTCAGTTTAACACCTGGCGAATGCCGGAGCAGTACCCTAACAAATGGGCCACAAATCGCGCGATCTTTTCTTCTTCCTTGTCATCCATTACTTACACTGCCATACAAGCCGGGAGACCAATTCCGGAGCTTAAGAGTTTGTCCCGGCTGGGGCGGTGCCTCGTTGATGAGAAGTACCTGTTTGGGAAAAACCCAAATAGCCGAAGGAAGGTCGGCGTCGGATCTCACAATCTGGCGGGGGGGGGAGATCACCTTACGCAGTATAAATGCACTACATTTTCGGTACTAATGACATTAGTAGTTGACACACCAAAAATCACTCGTCAATCGACGGCAAGGGGTTTACCCGAGAATGCAATGTTATTGCGCCGACAAAGCAGAAGACACCTCTGCCGCGAAAGAAAAAACATACCAGCAACCGTATGATCCGTGTGAGAGTGATAGTGCCACGACAGTGACGTGAGAAGCAAGAATATGGTGCTGCGACAGGGACGCCCAGAGCCCAAGTTTTATGTGTATGATGAGAAAGCGCAAGTGTAAGAAGTAGCTGTAATCTGGGTGTAAGACGAAATTGTAAATAGTTTATATAAATT
>BLKR01011959.1:0-25256 GCA_011170035.1 Teleogryllus occipitalis | reverse complement strand
ATAGAATTTCTCGCAAGTACGTATAACACGATAAAAGTTCCACGATATTAACTCGGGCTATTTGAGCCTTGGAGAGGCAAGGCTTATAGAGTCGGCTGTGTAAGCTCCTTGCCGGCTCTCGTTGCAATCGCGCCTTCTCCAGCGCGTGTCGGCCGCGTGACGCGTGTAGGTCGTGGAGAAATTGCGCGCCTTATCGCGGTACTCACTCTCCGGCCCTTTTATGGTGCAATCATTCCGCCGTCCGCCAGCGTCCGGAAAGGCTTGGACCCTACGTACCTGAAGGAAACTGGCGCAAAAATATTTTTTTATTCATTTTATTTATTTTTACGTCAAAAACAGTTGAAAACTGTGTGTGTATTCAGTGCACATTTCCTAATTCTGTGATCCACTTGCTAAGCCATATACTAGTTGAATTTTCAATACAGAAAAAATGAGCGTTGTTTCCCACTGGACACTAGAAAACGTACACAGATAATGAAGTTACATTTATGTCCAGAAGCAAAACAAGGGGCCATCTCAGCATTTACTCAAAAGATCCGAGAAACTGGACGAAAAACCTGATCGAGATGGGAGTTATTGATCCAGAAGCTGCGGTACAAAACTTGTTTCACGTTGTTTAGAATTGCACAGTCCAAATGGAAAATAATATATTAAATATCATTGTTAAAATTAATATTACTTTCCTTTTTGATGCTCGATATTTTGTGACTAGTGGACCCGGCAATGCTTCATTATATTGCAATGTATTACTATTCACACGCTACTGATCACGTGAGTTATACACAACTTTTAGACAGAAATATTGATATTCATTTTATTTTAATTTAACTGTACAAATCACTTAACGATTCATAAAGGTCAGTCGTAGCTGATGCGGTCGGACGAAAGTGTTTTGTTTCCAATGCTGCATTTACGGATTTATCTGAACATTTGAGCATCTGCTCACTTTTAGCACTTGTAAAATTATACTTTTAGATCGGGACTTAAAAAAACGCAAGAAATCTGCTTTTAAAATGGTTGTCTGAACATTTTATTATTTCTCAAATAATTTACCGGTATATTTTTATAACTTACAGATTGACATTGCAATCATTGTTTTTGGTTATTGTAGTTAAAAACTAAAAATGCAGATAAAAGCGATTTCCTTTGAAAGGGAATTTAGAAGATTCAACTTGTATTATTTCCCGGAAATGAGTCGAACCACACACTTAAAAATACACGCCGCGCAGTGAATAATGAAAACACGTTTTTGCTCCGATGTTGCAGTAGTTCCGAGAGCGGCCTGAATTCACGCAAAGCACCCGCTTTCCTCTTCGTTCACTCGGCCGAATGCTTCTCTCAATCCCTCTGAGCTGAATGATTCGGCGCTCCCGCTTTGGACGCGCTCAGCGCCAGCTATTTCGCCTGGCGACGGCGCGGCGGTCGGGCTCAGCAGCTCCCGTGGCAGGTGCCCGCAATGCGAAGCACAGAGGCGCGAAACGTAGCCAGGGGCAGGCACACGTCCTGTGACGCTCAAGAAAGAATTTTAAACATCAACAGTATTTTTTAAGTGTGGATCATGCATAAATTAAATAAAACAGTATAGTCCACCAAATAATTGAAGGATTTAGTAGAAGGGCCCACATTGATCTCGTTCTGATATATTGAGAATTCTACTACAACTTTTATGATATTATTCAGTACGTTTTAAACTTTAAACACAGTACACTTTCAGACGATAACTTACGAGCCTCAGTGGTTTCTACAGGTTGATCCAAAGAAACGAAACATTTTGAAAGTTTTGTTGGTAGCCGAGGGCCATTGGTAGCACTGAATAACGAACGCCAGCCTGCCTACGACACCCATTTAGTTATCATGGATGCTTGGAGTGTTGCACAACGTGCATATGCGATCAACACTTTTTGCAAGAACATTGGCAAGTGAGAAGGGGGCTCGTTGGTATTTCGCCGTCATTTTAATTTACACGATCGCGTAACGATCACGATCACGTGTCACAATCGTGTTCCATCAGAAAATGCCATTAAAAAATGGATACGTAATTTCGAGCAAACTGGTTAGGCAATGAAAAAGAGACCTTCAGGCCCTATGCAAACCGTTCGTACACCGACAATATCCAAGCTGTTCGAGATGCTGACATTAGGTGAATACGTCGTCAGTCAGCATCTTTACAGATCCAGAGTTCAAGTTTTCGAAGAATATTCGTACAGATTACGTCAAACCATGAGCAACTTAACGAAGAGACTGGAGGAGTGTTAGCGTTGGTAAGGAACTCACCTGCAAGATATTTTCTTCAAAAAATAAATTGCACTATATGTATTCTAAAATGGCATTACGTTTACTATTAAATGTCATAAATATTTTTTTTACAAATCTGTTTTAATGAAATTATTTAATTTTCAAAATTTCTCGTATCTTTGAATCACTCTATATTTAACGCGGTCCCTAAACATTAATAAGAACTACAGCCCCGATCCGATGGCTGATATCGCTAAGGCAGTAGAGCCATAGCGATCTCAGACCAAATGGTCGCGGGTTCGAGTTCCACCTCGGACATAGTTGAATTTGTGTTCGTCCTTTCACCCCTTATCATTACCATATTATTTCATCTTCACAGTTACCATAACGTTAACTCCAACAGTGGTCGCTAATGACCTGATAGATGTTGATGCAATCTTAAATAACACACACACACAACAAGAAAAAAACTTTCAGCGAGGAAATACGCGGATTGCTGAAACCCCTCTTCGTATCACTTATTTTTTCCTCCTCGTATTTCACTTTCTTTTAAAAGTGCATAGAATCATTGAAAGATCTGCAAAAGAACTTATCCATAAAACATTCAGCTCTACGCATGTATATGGGTGAAAAATGGCTTGGAAAGTTGGAACGTGTCTTAAAATTTGGAGTAGCAAGGATGCACACCGAAAGTGAGAGCGTGGGATGTGGCTGTAGCATTCACTTTACGCCCTCCCGCACGTCACCCGCTGCAGCGCGAGTAGCCCAAAGGAGAGGGTGAGAGAGAAATGGGGAGGCGGGTTTACTCAAGGAGGCGGGGATTGGCGAAACCCCAAAGGGGACTTCGCTGCTTTTTAGATTGTATGTTTTGATGTTTTGTATGTAATTAGTGGCATGCAGTAGCAAAACTGCTTCTGAACAATACCACAAAGACTGGGGTTTACCAAAAGTAACACACTCGCCTCAAGAACAATATATTAAATACTCAGGTCTAACACTACAATAAATAAAATATTTAAAAAAACTTCGCGTATTCTGCAGCAACTTGGTGTTGAATATACGGATACACAGTACAGTTCGTTGTGTACCAGGAATAACAAAAAAATAGACCTCGGGTGGTTCATGGACAGTGTGACAGCTCTCTGCGAGGCGGTCGCGGGTTCGATTCCCGGCCAGGGAAAAATGAAGCTGCCAGGCGAATGTCGGAGCAGTACCGGTACAAACGGGCCACGAACCGCGCGCGATCTTTCCTTCCTCTTCCTGGTCCTATCCTCACCCCTTACACACTTACACTAAAATGCACTACACTACCACACATGTCGGGAGACCGGTCGGAGTCTTAGAACTCGTCCCGGCTGGGGCGATGCGCCGCTGGTGGGAGATACCTGGTTGGGGAAAACCCCGCTAGTCGACGGTAGGTCGGCGCCGGATCTTGGCATTCCAGTGGGTGAAGATCATCGCCACCTCCCGATGAAAAACATGCACTAAACTTACGGGCATCAGTAGTTGACGCGCCCGAAATCACTATCAATCAATCAATCAATCCTAGTCGTGGATAATAAAAGGACCCAGGCATAGAATCACCTCTAGCTTGCAAAAGTTCCACAATACACACATTCAAACATTTCTGCGATACGTGTGCTGTTCCACAACCCAACATGTCAATACCAAATATTTAATGGCGGGGTGAGCGTAGCTGTCGTATGACGTCAGCTGAGTTTTGAGCAGTGACGCATTGAATCTGAGATTTCGCACGTTTGCGCGTTACGAGAGTAGACGCAATAGAATTTCTCAGTCAAAATAGAAATGTTTTGTTTGTATTTATATTTTACCCGAGTTCCTGGATATCTAACGAACACACACACACAGACGGAGGGTAAGTAGTTTTCTTTTAATTTCTGCGTACATTGGAAATTGGTAATGAAGATACTTGGTAGGATATAAATAATTCGTTACTCTATGGGATCAACTCGTGCTGCTTACTCTCCCAACCTTTTTTCATATATCAACGAAGAATGAAATTCAATTCATTATCGCACGACATTTATTTACAATTGACAATTTCAATTAGCCTTTAAATTATGCTTATTCACTGACCTCCTTTCTTCTTTCTCATCGTATTTTCTTCTTCATTTTCATTTGTGTTTCCGTTCTCTCATTTTCTCTAATCTTACACTTCTATACTGTTGGGTCCTTAGCAGCCATCCTGACTCGAGTTTTCAGGGTTTACTCAGTCGCTTACGGTGTATGCCGGGATGGTCCCTGGTTTTACGTTCCCGGACGTAAATGTACAGCTTGCCCTTCCCCTCTTAAATGTTACTACTCTGTATTAATGTGGATTCAGTGGTTCCGCGGAATTGCCCTTGGGTCTGAGCATCGCCATTAATAAAACATTATTATTATTATTATTATTATTATTATTATTATTATTATTATTATTATTATTATTATTATTATTATTATTATTATTATTAGCTCGCAAATCAGCCGTCTTAGACCACGCATACACGCACTTGCACGGGCTGAGTATCATTAATCATGCTGCAAGTCTTACATGAAATCAATCACGGGGATCAGCATTAGGCTGAATCCACTTTTTATATCCCCGATTATTATTATTGTTATTATTATTATTATTATTATTATTATTATTATTATTATTATTATTACTATTATTGCTATTATTATTGATATTATTATTGAACTGATCTCTAATAATTTGACGATTACTTCGGAATAATTTCATTCTTGTTACATGTGTACGTAACTCCAGTTTCAACATTAATAGTAAACGTCGGAATCGTATCTGTTTCAGTGACTACATTTCTCGCCGTGTTGAACCGCATTGTGTCGCCGGATACTACTTTCCCTTTCACAATCGATCGCGTACATAGGGTAGTACCATCCTCGTTGTTATCCTTTGCTCCTCTTTTTTCCGTACAGCTGTTCTGGCTGCCATCAACTCACTGTCTTCATTACCATGCTACCGATGCCTCCCGCCGCCGCGCCGCCGCCATCGTCACCGCTCGCTAATGTTCGCGCGCCAAGTGACGAAAACAAACTGGCGCGGATGTTTTGTGCCGTGCGGAACGCGGGGACAGAGAGGAGGTGGGGTTGAACCACCCACCACCCAGCGCGCACGCCCATGCCAGTCATTCTTTCGCGTTTACACGTCGTAAAATTATCCGAGAGAGAGAGAGAGAGAGAGAGAGAGAGAGAGAGAGAGAGAGAGAGGAATATAGAAAGGGTGGGAGAGAGGGGGAGGAGAGGGGAAGAGAAAGAGGAACTGTAGGTAAATCCATTTATTGCGCCCGAGTTTTGTAATCCGTTTGGACGAAAAAAATACTTTATTTCAAGATTAATATAATAATGACCTACAGCAGGAAAAATACTGCCAAACAAAGCCACATAAAATGTTTTTCCTAAAAATAGAACGCAAACGCTCAAGAACAACAACAAAAAATTACATTTCGTTCTGCGCAAGAATATAAAGATAAATTTATTTAATCCGTAATTGGGTGTAACCCGGTGGCAGCTACACATAAATAAGATAATATAACTTACATGCTAATTATATAATAATAATGGTGCAATAAAAATAGTAAAATAATAATATTAAACAATGGAAAAATAATAATATTAATAATGGTATAATAATATTAATATTGATATAATAACAATAATAATAATAATAATAATAATAATAATATAAAAAGTGACTGATTCGTAAAACATTAAGTTAGATTAAGAAAAAAATTACCATAATATAATTCCTCCCTTAATGTTTGTACAATTAAGATCATACTGCACTGGCACTGCACCGCACTTCCCTTCACTATGACCCTTAAATCACTTCCTTCGTTATTCTCTGATCTACACGCTATGAACTATGAGACATATGAGTCAACAACTAGAATATTTTTTTGAGTCCCATTGTTTCTTAAATTCTTCATTAAACTCTTCATTAAATCTTGTTGTCCAGTGAACTTTCATTGTGGCTGTAGAAACCGGAAACTGGAAAATAAAAATGTTTACAAACTCCCACATAGCTAGTAAAGTGTATTTAAAATGTGTACCTCATGTTTTTTTTAACTAAACACGTATGATTCATTAATGCACGAAGCTTCAGCGAGTATTTCCTTAATTGAAACCCCCCAAGAGGTTGGGCTTTGTACGAAACCTCGTCTCGCCGCCTGCGGCGCGCAAATTCCCATCGTGCGGCGCGTAGGCGCTCCCCCCCCCTGCGCGTGCTCTGTTTCGCCCTTCCGCCGTGCGTTGCCGTGCTGGGCCGTGGCGTGCCGTGCTCTGGCACGTCCCCGCGCTTGATGAAGTGCCTCGCCTCGCACGCAACGCGCCCAACTTCGCACGCTCACGACCTCTCGCGCCCTTCCGCCGCCGCGGGCCCTCAGGGCGAAGGATCTCCCGGCTTCACGCGCCCGTTCCTCTAGCCGCCTCCAAGAACGGCGTTGAGGGAGCCTCCCGTCAACGCATTAAGTTTCCTGACATTTTTTGAGACGAGGTTGTCGCGCTTTGCTTCAAAATTGCGAATAGTGCCGCAAATTATGCTTTGTGCGTTTTTGATCGATTTATTAATTCCTGATTCCGGGCGCAACAACGGCTCCATTCCCGTAAGTGTAGTGAATGTTTTTTAATCGTCAGCTGTGACGATCTTTCCCCGCTGAATGGTGAGAGTCAGTACCGAACTACATTTGCGATTGTGGTTTTTTCCCCAACAAGTTGTCTCGCACTAGCGGAGCACCGCTCCGACCGCGACAACCTCTCTACGCTCCCGACTGGTCTCCCGATCATGCGTTGTTGTGTGGTGCATGTAAAGTGTAAGTGAACGTGTATGTAAGTATGGGGTGAGAAGAGGACAAGAAAAAGATTGGAAAGATCGATCGCGATTCTTGGCCTGTTTGTTAGGGTACAGCACCGGCATTCGCCTGGTGTAGATCGGGGAAACCACGGAAAACTACCGATCAGAGAAGCCGGCCGTTAGAATTCTCCTCCAGACAGCGACTGAATTCGTCCTACTTGAAAATCTACTTTCAAAAGTCGTGCCGCCGTCGGGACTCGAACCTAGGACCTCCCGGTCAGAAGCAATGCAGTGACATCAGTTGATGCCCTAAGTCCCGTAAGCCGGTGAACGAGGTATATTGTCATATATGTGGCGCCGGCGGCAGTCAAATCCTTATTTGCGGAAGCCAGGGTTGTTTCTAGAGTTGCTTGGCGAAAAGAAATATTTTAAAAATACTATCAAATGAGAAACAAACTAACGTATCAACCATCTATGACTTTTCTATTTGTTCGCATGGTATCCAGCAAAGAGGCTTTCTCTCTGTCTCTCTCGCTTCACTCGACATAGAAAATGTTACAAAATTCATTTTCGCCTGCCTAGCTCGTAAAGAAAATATCGAAATTATAATTCGAGAAAAGTTACATTACCTCTGGGCAATGCAGTAAAGTATCACGACTTCTTCAAATGAAATCAATTTAGTAAATAAATAAATGAATATATTCTAACGCTACCACTAGTGTGGCAGTCGTCCGAAAGAATGCTCTTTCGAGCTTTGAATATCTCGGGGGGCAGGATCTTTAGGGTATGAGAAAGACACACCCAGACACAGAATTAGGTAAAACAGTAATATATTCTTAAAATATTGCACAAATCAACCCTTTTACACTGTCACCAAAATAAGAGAACAAAAAAAAAAAAAACTCAATTGCTGGCTGCGCGTTTCCACGCATACAAACCACTGATGGTCATACCTCTTAGAGAAATTTACAAAATAAATATTTGCTTATGGTTTTACTTTTCTCCTAGCTAGCGATATTTTCCTTATAACATCCGTGCACGGAGTTCTTGCTTGGCCAACACTAGTGAATGAAATTTAATTACTTTTTTTCACACTTCCTGAATTAATTTACCAACACACATTATTACAAGTCTTACTGCTATTCGCGTACGAGATTTTCTCGTCAATTACATACAAAATGAGGAACACAAATTAATTATCTTTAATACAACTTCGGAATGAAATGAACTACCGGCGTACGAGGCTGTGAAATACTTCACCGTTACTCAATTTTACGGCGAACATGCAAATTTTAGTATTTCTGGTTTCTGGTGCCAACACTACCTTTCTAGTTCCTGTCTCCCACCTCAGTTTTATGCAAATTTGGAAATTCAGCCGTGCCGCCACTCGCGTTCCTGCAACGTAGCCCGCTTCAATGCCGCTCGGAAGGCCACTCGGTCTCCTTTGCGCCTGCCACCAGATCCGCGGTCCAGTCTTCTACACGCCCACCTCCAGATCCACGTACCAGTCTTCTTAACGCCCACCACCAGATTCACGGTGCAGTCTTCTTCGCCCGCCTTCTTGCGACACGAGTACGCGTATTGCTCAGTCTCTCCGCGTGTGCTAGTTAGCGTGTCGCCTCACTAATGCTTTACAAAAACTCCTACAGTTCCGCAACCACAGCCACTATTCTGATCCGTTCTAAATTTTACAGTTCTTACTGCAATCTCCTATAATGTTCTCCTTACACCACGTAGCCTCGCTACTCTATCATTTCCCACTTTCTACCACCTCCAAAACTACCGCTTCTCTACCTCAACTATTCCGCTACCTTACTCGACTTCTCACCTCTGCGTCTCACACAAGAAGGGCTCTTTTCCTGGCTGCTCCGCCGTTTAAATGTTGCATTGACGTCACGGTACAACCCTACCGCGCTGCCCATATTCCGAAAGTGCACCGCCGCCGCCCTTCAGGCCGCAACTAACATGTAGCGCCTTTTTCGAACAGTGACCGACGTTCGGTCATACCTTCGCTCTCAACGTCTCCGCCGACGCTGCGTGGGCGTTGTGGGGTTTGTGGCGATGCCCCAAACGTCACAATATATATATATATATATATATATATATATATATATATATATATATATATATATATATATATATATATATATATATATATATATATATATATATATATATATAAAGTGACTTTTTCATAGTGGCGAGGCTCACGCCATAAAGCGTGCTCTTCTACCAGGATACTAACGTTAGTAGTATGCTGTTACCGATTTAAAGCAATATCAAAATTTAAAAGTTCAAGATTCCGTCTCGTTCAACATTGCTACGATGATACTTTTATTCATCAAATACAAATATTCTCTTTCAGAATAATTTCAGTTTTTTAGGGAACAATAAGACAAGAGTTGTTTGAACAATTTATATGAACTTTCAGAGGGAATTGACGGAGAAATTAGGTTTGCTGAGGAGTTTGGTTCCTTTTACATGCTAAAGACGTGACATTGCATACATACGATTTCAGTCTCTTCGAAAATTCACAACCCTAATCCAAGTTTAAGACCACGAACAGGAGTTTCGAAAACCACTGTTAACCCCCATGCCAATAGTGTTCGCTGATGTTCTTTTATTATGGAGAAGTTGGTTTACGTCAACTTCCTTGGTTATTAATTTCGTCGGTGCAATTTCTCGTGCTCCCCAACGCATGGAGAGCTCCGACATTGACCTACACGTCGGCTTGCAAGGGATTTCCCGCTCCATCTATCTTCTTCTAGCGGACCATCACCCCAGCCGGGACAAGCTCTACGCTTCCGACTGGTCTCAACATATGCGGACGTTCAGGGCATGAAAGTGTGCGTGTAAAAGTAGAGGATAGGAAAAAAGGAAGGAAAGACCGCACAGGGGCCGTGGCCCTTTTGTTAGGGAACTGCTCTGCCGTTCCCCTGGTGTAGGAAACCACTGAAATTACCGGTCAGAGCAGCCAGTCGCCAGAATTCTCTTCCAGACAGCTTCTGAATTCGACCTAGCTCTATAGCTAGAAACAAAAATCTGCCGCTTACGGAATTCGAAACCTAGAACTGTCCGGTCAGATTCGCTGCACAGAAAGCGACAATGCTGATCCTAAGGTAACTCAGTCGTTATTTTATGCCTCGAATTTATTTGCTGAGCGCGAGCGTCCTTTTCATATACCGTCATCGCGGAATTTGTTGTGAATAAGCATCTTCGGGGCGGAAGGCGATAACTAATTACGGGGCGCAAATAGCGTGCGAGCAAAATTTCGGAAATTACGTGAGTTTTTGAAATATCGATACTTAGTTTGTATTTGGTTCTCGTTTCAGCAAAATCCTTTAAATAGGATTTCTCGTTGTGCGTTTCTTGTTCAGTAAATGGTGGAGAGATGATACTTTTTCTGTAAGATCTATGATTATTTCCACAAATTTATTTATCTTTCGAAAACTTGCTTCATGGAAACGTTAGCAAGAGCCGAGATAACCGGAAGTTTATTAACCTTTTGAAATTGAGATTTAGTGAAATTATTAATCTCATCTGTTCCTCGTCATGTATCTTCTCGTACAAGTGAAATGCAATTAATTATTCAGAATAACTGATTAACTTTTGATGTAATTTTAAGCTGTTCGTTTGCATGTTGTGGTTTAGGCACTGTGTACGTGGAAACTGCCACATACCGGAAAGGCGAGCAGCAAACAGCAACGTTTAGCGGAGCAAACCGAGTTGTGGACGGATTGTAATGCAAATTAATTAGCAACCACAAAAACGGAATTTTGTGTTTTCATCTCGCAAATGAAGCGGTTCATGACTGCAGGTATGGTCACAGTGTGACTGAGTGATTCTAGCGGTGAGTAAACAGACGTCATAATATTTTGTGTATAATATTAGGGCTATAGTCAACATTGTTATAATGTAAGACAAATATGCAATGCAGTATGAACATCTGGTTATTATACACATCAATATTTTTTCCCATATTGTGGACGTTTTAATTTGAGAATGTCCTTTTTGTAAGGAATACTTACTACTTCAAAATTACTTTTAGCCTGCAAGTGTTTCAGAAATTTCATTTTTTTGGAAAACACTGGTACGTAGGAATATTCTAATAATAAACGTTCTTGTATTGTATATATATAACGTCTTCATGTATTGCTCAATTATTTACAAGTTTCCTGAGATTAATGAATAAGAGTAGTGGTTCTGAAGGAAAACGTAGTACTCAATAAGGTTTTGTCTCTTCAATGGAACTGTGTCACAGGAATAATGTTTATTGTTTTCCTAGTGCAACCCCATATATAATAAGTAAAATGACAAATAATAGCATTAAACTGCTCCGTTCTAATGTGACTGGATATAATTTGAAGCCAAAATTCATCTTCTGTGAATGTAATTGCCAAATTATGAATAAATCTTCGTGATATTGTAGCGGGCAATCTTATTTTTATGGCATTGAATATCTCATCATTTGTAACATGCAGAGACATGAATCTGACGGCTTTTGTTCATCGTGGCCGAGGAAAAATGGACAATAGAAAATAAAACTTGAGTGTTTACTAATAAAATTACACATTCTGCTCGTGTTAATTTTGACAAAGAAATTGCATGGTGTCAATTGTATACAAAAAAAGGAAACTTTGTTATCAAATGATCTCCTACTGAGTATTTTCTACATTATCTTAGTATAGAGAATTATTTTCTCGCAACCATTAATCTACTCGTAAATATCGTTCGAAAATTTCTTGAAGACAATGTACGAAGAAACAAGCGTAATTACAGCGTAATTTAATATAGATCATTTAGAGCGTAAATACCATCTTAATTTTATAGTTATAATTTAAATACATTTTTTCAGTACTATTAAAAATCAATTATAATACATTAAAATTTTTCAAAGCAACTCTAAAATGAACAAATCGATGCTACATTACAACAATATGAAAGAACAGTCTCAATAGTTTCAATTTTAAAGATGCCCACACCGTAAAATGGAACTTGTTAAAAAACTCGTCATACTTCTACATGGAATAAATTCGTAAATTGGGTTTTTTACTTGTATCTCTGCAAGGAAGGGGGAACTCGGCAGCATGTTCTAGCATCTACACAAAAAACCTCGCATCCGAGTTCCAATAATACTTCTTGGAACTCGCATCCGAGTTCCAATAATATTTCTTGGAAATGGGAACACGTAAATTTCGATAGAATGACAAGTGTAGAAATACCCCGTTGAAGTCTCCATTTGCCAGGAGTGGCGCACGTCAAGCGCAGGACTTGGTCGCTGCGAGGGGACGTTTCTTTCCGTGAGGCCCTGGCCATTCTCATCTCCGTCGGCGCGGTGCCGTGTTTGCTTGTTGTTCGGAGCAACTTCCCCAGAGGAAGCGCTCGCTCGCTCTCTCGCTCGCGGCGGCCGCTTCCTCGAAGCGTCGGGCGACACTCCACCTTCGGCCCCGCCCTCCCCCTCACGTCGCTCCGCGCCTCGCGTCACAGCCTCCTCGCTGCGGCCCTTCTACCTCCAGCTCGATGCACGCCGCACCAGCCTCCCTCGGCACTCCCAGCCACTCGTCTGATTGATTATTTCGTGTTTCTGGGCGCGTCAACTCTAAGGTCGTTAGTCCCATAAGTGTGGTGCATGTTTTGTCACGGGAGGTGGCGGTGATCTTCCCCCGCTGGATGGCGAGATCCGGTGTCGACCTCCATGTCGGCTAGCGAGCAATTCCCCAACTAGGTATCTCCCACCAGCGGGGTACCTCCCTTTCCCAGACAGGACAAGTTAGAAGCTTCTGACTGGTCTCTCGACATGTATTGGTAGTGTAGTGCATGTAAGTGTGTGTATCTATAAGAAAGGGATGGTGAATAGGACAAAAAGGAAAAAGAAAGTTGGTATACGGTTCGTGGCTCGTTTGTTAGGGTATTGTTCCGGCATTTGGAATTGATCGAAGAATCCACATAAAACTACCGATCATAGCAACCGGCCGCTAGAATTCACCTCCAGACAACGGCTGAAATCGACATAGCTGGGTAGCCAGGGTCGAAAATTCTGACAACTTCGAGACTCGAACCCTTAGACCTACCGTTCAGAGACAATGCAGTGACATCAGTTGATGCCCTGAGCCACCTAATCCGGCCCGCCTCTCGTCTAAGCCTCCTTGATGCTCCCACGTCGCGGCCCTCTCACCTCCCGCCTGTTGCACTCTCGCAGTCACACCCCCGCTGTCCAGTCGTATTCCCCCTCCGACCGTAACTCCTCTCTTGACTTTCTCCATTCGCGGCTTCTCCTCCATTTGTCCACTTCTATTGCCTTTCTCCGTTGTCACCTTCACTGGCGCACCCCCGAAGGCCCGCCTCCACTGGCCCACCTGCAAAGGCCCCATTTCTGTAGACCCCCGCCTACGTCCCTATCTCACTATCAGCGGCCTTGTTATCCGCGGCCTAAGCTCGTCCCCGCTGTCCCACTCCCTCAGTTGTAGTCGCCGATCCCGCTCCCTCTGTCCCAGGTCACTGACCCTACCACCCTGTTCCGTTTTCGCTTGCTCATACGAGTACTTTTTGAACCCTAGCTCCCACATCCGTACTTTGACGTCCCCGATCTTCGTAACCACTATTACCTCCGCCGCCCCGTCCTTTTCCTTTCCCTTCATGTGTTACCTGATTTTCTCCCCCCGATGTGATGATTCATTCCCACTTCCACGCACAGTCCCCACATCCGCTGCCTCGCTACCTTGTCATGTCCTTACTCCGGATGATCATTTCAGTTTTTTTTAAATTTAAATAGTATATGACTTAGTGTAGGGATCACAGAATTTTGAAAATGTGCACACAATTCACTTTTCCCCATAGCACGTCATACTCAGTTTGAACTGTTTTTTGACGTAAAATAAATAAAAAATAAAAAAGTTTCAATCCCCTCCACTGCTCCGTTTTGGTTCCCGCTCGTCTGCCCTACACCGCCCGCTGCCGTGCTGGCTTTCTTATGCGCTGAGCTCAAGCACATGCCGCGTTTTCAGCCACCCTCTCTTCAATCGCTTTCCTCTGAGTAGCACCGCTTCTCTGCTCCTCTATCATCTCTTGGAAAATATTTTCTATTTCTATCCTCCTCCGCGTGCTTCTGTCGTTCTTTGCTGGCGCAATTCATTTCGTAACCCAGGACTATTTTTTCTTCGTTTCAACATATCTAGACTGTAAAGATAATTTTGTGATTTCTTCACAATTACTTCTGTTTTATTTTCGTGGATTGGTGATTGGTGCTATTGTTTATTTTTTTATAGCGCATTCCGCAATATACATTCATTAAGTTAAGTTTCGTTCACCTCGTCTTTTTGTTCCTCCCCTCCACTCTCTTTGGCGACTGCATTTGTTTGCAAATTTTCAGCCGTCGTTTTTAGATCCTCCATTTTAACCATCTCATGAAACGAATTTTTCACAAATTTTCTGAAACCGCTTTCACATGTGAATGCTTTTCTCGTGCTGAACATATGGTTTGAATGCCAATTCTTTTTCCAAGAATCCTCTTTCTCTCTCATCTACAGCGTTAGCTTATTCCACTACACCGTATGTCTCCTCATCCATGTCTCTCGGTTCACGACCTCACTCGATGTTCGTGGAACGGAGCACGGACTGTTGTCGCACGTCCTTGTCTTATACTCCACCGCCCCTGCCTCGGGCTCTCAGTCGCAGTGCCCGTCCTCGCTCCCACCCACGTCCCCGTTCGCATCGCCTCCCACACCCTCCCGCACTCCGACCGCGTCCCTCCGCCCCCCCTCGCCCCGCCCCGGATCACCGGCTCCAACATCCCCGCTCTCCAGCCCTCTCGCGCCCCTCTCCTGCCCCCCGACGGCGCCGTGGGATTCGCCTGCGCCAGCATCTCCGCCCCCATTCTCGTCCCCGGACCTGCCCCACCCACGCCTCCGCTTTTCTCCCGGTCTTGGACCCTCCCCGCCCCGCCCCGCCACGCCCACGCCTCCGGCCCCGCGCCGGACGAAAGGCGATCCAGGTGCGGCAGTTTATAGCCTGCGTGACCTTCCCGGGAGGCGTCTCATTTCCTGGAGAGGCAATCTCGCTCGAACGAAGAGGCGGGGAGGGGCGCGTCGGTGGGTCACTGTCCGTCTGCCGATTGCTCTCGAGCCCCGCCCACTCACAAGCGGCTCCGCTGCCGTCCGCACTTCTCTTGTTTTACTTATGCACTGTCACTACCGTGTGTCCGCGCTTTGCCCCCTCTCAATTCACGTTTATTTATGAAACTTTCTATTATTAGTTATAATTCCAAGCGACTTCAATTGAACGTATTTTTAAACAAAAGCTTAATAAGACGGTAAAAAATGTGTTGCTGCATTCAGTTGGGAACTAATAAAATAAAAGTATTTTCAAAATTTATTTTTTTAACTTTTATAGGAGAGGGAACAACCAGTTTGGACAATGATAAGTATCATGAAGATGATGAAGGAAAAATACTTTTTTACTAAAATGTCACTTTTTCATAAAAATGTCAACAATTAGTCAACATGTGAGGAAAAACAACACATGTGTAGGCTACACTGTGAAAAAAACGTGTTTCTTTTGTAATATAATCACGATGCTTATTGAAATGTGGATTGTTTCTTCAGTAATTGTTTTCGAAAAATGTGCATTAATCTCTGTATTTTTCATTTTTTAATACATTGAATCCTATTTACATTATTAAGTAAAGTGTCAGCGAATAAATTAAGAAAATAGTTCAAAAACATAATGAAAAACAATGTTTTGCTGAACTACTTTTGGCACTATTAAAAAATTAAAATCAATAATCTTTCGTCTTTATCAAAAGTCAGGGTATCAAGGTAATTGTTTTTGATGTTGTTTCAATAAAGTCAGGATTGAAAATAATTATTATAGTGATCGTAGAGGATTATCACATCAAAAGAAAAATAAGTATGTGGCGAGAGTATTTGATGAAATTAAATTAACACTTCGTATATGTTATAGAATTTTCGAAGAGAAACAAAGATACTTTCATTTATGAAAGGGTTTGACATGAATTTAGTTATAGAAAATATTTCGCTCATTTTCAGAAATCGTCTATATTCTAGGTTAATTATATTAAACAAACAATTCACGATATTTACATGTATGTATTGTTTTCATTTTTATCGTAACTAAAAACTTGAAATTATGTACAGTTTAAAGAACTCAGAGCTTTACGATTGTCAGACATGCAGAAGTATTTCCTTTCCGTCTCATTCTAACGTAATCCAATCTCATTAGGTCGTCATTCACAGCCTTTTGAAATATTCGTACTTCGACTGCCTGCGAAAATGTTTCAAAAGAATAAGCTCCCTTTATAACTTTCAGTGCTGGAAGATGGATATTTTCCGCCTTTTTCTTATGTTTCTTCTTGTTGGGATTCGCCAACTCTTCCGTACTTTCTCCTCTGTTGAACAGAAAATTAAAACTGCTGTTTAGTGCCTGTTCATCGTCTTTCAGTTTACGACTTCTGCCCTTGTCTACTTGTCACATTTATTTTCTTTTCATTTTAATTCGACATACTCAGCCCCGATGGGGAGGTGCCGCCCTCTCAATAATAAATCACACCCAAACCCTACAAAATAAAGTCCACTGCACTGCCTTGAATGTCCCATGGTCAGGCGCGGCTCATCATTAAAGGCTGTTAGGAGGAGCCTCTCCTAGAGAAATCGACTCCTAAAAGAAATTTAAAATTATATTTATAAATGTCTTTATTAATAACGGATTTCTGAGTTATATTATATAACAATCATATCAAACTTTTTCTTTGTCAGTTCGTTAACAGCCGTCCATAACGCATTTGAAGCTGTTGACTGGGAAGAGAAAAGCGTTAGGTTCCCACTTCATTCCGTCATAAGGCCATGTAAAACGAGTAGGCGTGACGTCATGTATTCACTGCACAGGCTTACCGGTGGATGAAGGCTGCGGCCTGGCAGCCTTGAAGAATGGGGTCCAGGGTCTGAAGAAGGGCGTCCTCACGAGATAGCGTTACTATGCAGCTCAACGAGTAGCATTGCGCATCAACTAGTTTTTCCAATATACGGTAGGAGCGCTACTCCCTTAAGCGCAAAGTCTACAGGACCGTAGTCTTCGTGATCGGAAGATGTATAGAAATGCAATGTAATGTAAAGCATTTGCATCCTTCCCCATTTAGAAAACCACGAGCCGCGATCCCGGCATCGCCCGCCATCGCCCACCTCTCCGAAAGATTCTCCAACAAGCTTCATAACCTCCGCTTCCAACCGATTTTCTCACGAGGAAAAACCACCCATCCTCATCTAAACCGCATCCCGTCCAGATTCCCAAAAGATAAATTCCGTCCTTCTTAACTCTTACGCTTTCTCCACATCATAAGCGCCGTGTAAACAAAAAAATTCTGTAAAATGGCTATGTACTCTGTTTCAGAAAAGTATTTAATAAAAAAAATATTTGTACTTCCCTTGTCCTGCTTTCATTTTTCTTCTTTCTCCGTGGCTTAAAACAACCGCTGAAACTTCACTACCGTTCAATTTACGCATTTCCAGTAAAGCTCAAATCTTTTCTTTAAAAACGTCCCAAATGTTTGAAGAAAAAATTGCATGTAGGACCAGGTTTTGTTCTTCTATAATATGCATAAAGTCATATTTCAATTAAACTGTTAGTGATCCGAAAAATAGACAAAAAAGAAAAAAATGACTTTTAGGTGCCTATAGATGATAGCTGAAAACACTGTGAGGCAAACCCAAAAAGATAACGTGGACTGAAGAATAAGGAACCTAATACGAGACAGTATGTGCCATTCTGTAGCCCCACCAGTATCTTTTTCTTCCTTCGTAAAAGCAACCACTCAATATTCACTGTTGTCCTCAGTTGGAGTTAGTACTTTCGTGCGTTTGCACAGAGCAGCTCTCCCCAACCACGGCCTCGTGTACCCGCGTCGCACGCGTTTACTGCGCAGTTCGTCCGGCGCTCTCCCCGGCCGTGACGCGTAGCCCGGCGCGGCGCGGCGCGACGTGGCGCGGAGCGGCGTTGCGCGGGCGCCCTAAATGGCCTCCTATTTGCGCTGGCCACCGCGCCGCCCGCGCGTGTTTGACGTGGCTGCTAATTTGAGGGCGTGGTTTGTGGGCCTTCGCGGCGTGACGTATTCGCGAAAGGTGAGGAACAAGGTCAGGGCCAGGCGTTGGGCCGGCCCTCTATCCCGGGAGCGCACGAGGTCGGGGATGCAATTTTTATATCGTTTGGCATTAAAAATAGATTGCGGTGGTGGCGGGTTGACCGCCGCCGTCGGCCCTCGGGAAATGCCCGGCGACGCATTCAGGAGAAATGGAAGGGGGCTCTCGGGACCGCGCGGAACTCAGGTCATTTTCGCCTTCCGCCGGGGGAACCCCCGAGCGCAAACAGGTCCACGGCGAAGAGCGACGTTCACTTGGCCCCGGTCCGTAGAACAATCAAGAGAATTGGTTTTCTGCTGGTTTATATTTAGATTCACAAATGTAAATGTGATTATATTTTGGATTGACGGTCAGCAAAAATAAGAATTGCTTCTAGTTATTTTAGAATATGCCAGTCAATATTTCAGAAACTCAACAATAACCGTTCAGACTAGAAATGTTATTTGGAAAGTGTTAATGTCTTGTGAGAACTCAATGTAGTGTGAGAACTGTTACGATCTCACTGCACTCTTTTATCTTAATCCAGATGGTCAGTTGTAGACAAATAATCATCTGCCGTAGGGATATAGACTAAGAGATTCATTCCCGATCTTATTTTCGATGTGCCTTTTTATCATATTTGAAAAGTAACATTTGAATAAGTTAATATAATCTGCTAAATAATCTACCAGTAGTTACGTAGAACTTCCTCACGCAACAAAACTAAAAGCAAATTCTCAATGAAATAGCCAACTTAATGAATTTTAGCAAATATTGGAGACATTGTCAAAATAAAAGATTTTGATTCTCAATAATATATTAATGATTTCAAGCTTGAAATAGCAGGATTCATTTGAATATTCCCCTAATTTTTTTGGTTAGTAATAAATATTAATTTTCATTGTCTTGATTACAAATGTAATGCCTAAATTTTCCTTTTATGGTACCGAAATATGAGTACATAATTACATAAAATGGTAGACTAGTGTAAATACAAATGTATACAACTACAAAATTTAATGAATTTTAAATAGCATCGACATCAGTGGTTTTTGATTGATTGATTGATTTTTCGTGTTTCCGGGCGCGTCAACTACTGTGGTCATTAGTCCCGTTAGTGTAGTGCATGTTTTCTCTCTCTCGGGAGATGGCGGTGATCTTTCCCCGACCTACCGTCGGCTAGTGGGGTTTCCCCCTAACCAAGACTCTCCCACCAGCGGGGCACCGCCCCAGCCGGGACAAGCTCTAAGCTCCCGACCGGTCTCCCGGAATATGTGGTAGTGTAGTGCATGTTAGTGTAAGTGTGTGTGTATAATGGGAGAGGAGAGGACAAGGAAGAGGAAGGACAGATCGCGCGCGGTCCGTGGCCCGTTTGGTAGGGTACTGCTCCGGCATTCGCCTGGTGTTGATCGGAGAAACCACGGAAAACTACCGATCAGAGCAGCCGGCCGCTAGAATTCTCCTCCAGACAGCGACTGAATTCGACCTAGCTGAAAAGCTAGTATCGAAAATCCTACCGCCGTCAGGACTCGAACCTAGGACCTCCCGGTCAGAGGCGCTGCAGTGACATCAGTTGATGCACTGAGCTACCGCTCCCGGTAACGTCAGTGGTCATTAGCGACTACAGTATACACAATTTTTGCATTCAGTGTTACAGCTTTTACATACAGTACACACATATGGATACAACATACATCATGTAACTTTTTGGTATTTTGTTACTAACATACATACAGTTGGCTTTATATGTCTTTAAACACGTTCATTACTTTACAAAGTTGGAGAATTCCTTTCTTTAGAATGCTGTGGAATTGACTATTGTTTCATAACCGTAGCCTTCAATATCGTAAATCTTTCCTGTCTATATTAGAGAAATAAGTGATAATTTTTGTCGTTCTTTATTGAAATATCAGTGGGTAGAAGATATCGTGATTTCTTGTTGCAAGTGCTTTATTCAGCATTACCGCCGTACCTTTGTTATTACACAATGTACTCGTCTAATTCGTCATCTATCGACACTGTTCACACCAGGAGAGGTGGCTCAGGGCATCAACTAATGTCGTTGTAGTGCCTCTGACCAGGAGGTCCTAGGGTCCCGACGGTGCAATGCACTCGTTGATAGTCGTTATCGAAGCAAGGATGCATTGGATCACAAAGCAACGCTGGCCTTTAAGGATGTATTTTGTATACCTTTCCCTTCACTTCGTTATTTTTATGTCTGTCATTAACTTGTATTCTTTAAGGATTGGTATTTATGTAATATAGTTTGAATACAATACAATCATGCAATGTATTATTGTTTGAAGATTATAACTCGTGTACATGCGAAACGATTTTATGACATGTATCTGATGTTGGAAATCCAAGTGTCAATTGGATAATAGAACAAACATCTCTGCCGATATGTAAAGGTGATCATGAGAAATGGTCATGGTACGTAAAGCGTGAAAATCTACTTTCAGATCAGTTGTCGAACGAAAGGTTGCGATACTGGAAAGTAAAGAACATTATAACGTTGAATGTTGAAATAAAATAGATGAAAAGTTCAGCTACATGTAGGAGTAGGAATATTTTCTCATTTGTCCGATGGAAATTTATTTATGCAATTACTATACTATTTTGTTTTTACTGTACTTTTTTAATTGTTAAACAATAAGATTCAATAATATTTCTCTATTTTTCAACCGGTTTCCATCGAAATAGACTCTCGAGCAGCCTTTTTCATACGTTAATTTTAGTCTACAGCTTGTTTCGAATCCAGGAGAAAATGACACCATATGCTTGGTCATAGGTAGCTTTGGCGACATTGAAATTGTTATCATTCAGTTTGATTTCAGGGTGTACAGTTATCACAGAATAATTTGCTCATATGTGTAATAGACCGGAATTTCAAACAATGAGTAGGAAAACAATCTTCAAAATCGTCATCCGATTCGTCCACATTATTATTATATCTTTATTTTTCCTTTATCAATCTTTGCTTCCTTGTTCTCTGCAGCAGGTGCATTAGAGCCGGTAAAATTGTGTCGACGTGTCGCATCGCCAAGTTTAATTTTCTTTTGAAAATGCAGTAATTGCTTTTAAACCTTCAGTTTACACAAATCGACAAAGCTCTGAAAAAAGGATAATATAAGAGGTAACATCATTACGAGCTTCGATAGTTGCTTCAGAAAATTTATTCACCTTGCGAAAAAACACAAAATAGCTCTTTACATCAATACAAAAGCTCCACTGGCGTTCAGAACATAGTGAGAACGCCCAGCGCGCACCAGCATGTGGCGTTTTACTGGTGTCGCGACACTTGTAACTTCTTTGCAGAGAAGCGAAATTGGTAAACTTAATTCGTGCGTGCCCCTACTATATTACATGATTTGTGGGGAAAATTATTACTGTAGTTAAAAGAATATGTGGCAGAAATGTAAGTGTGACCAAAGCGGTTGTGTTGAAACTGTAAAGTGTGACCGAAAAATGCGACATTTCCGCATTTCCTCTTTTTAAGAGGCATTGACCCCGCCAGGCATCCTGCTCCCACCGCAGTCGGATTGAAAATCCGCGCGGGCGGGCGCTCGTATCCTCGTGCGGGAAATTGAGTCCATGAAAGGCCCCGACGGCTACGTATCTCGGCGGCCGTCATCTAGACTCAAAGCATTGCTGACGCCGTGGTCTGAATGACGGCGTCAATTTGACAACTGTCAGAGTTCGCCGGGTTGCTGCAATCTACTGCTCTCTAAAGCACGTTAATGGCTTATTGATTGGGCGGCGAAGTCATGCCAGCTCTTCCGGAGAGGTAGGAAAAGTAGTTCTCTCTCTCGTCCCTGGAAATTGATTTGATACTGTTGGATGAATAGATTGCGACACCTGGCATGCAGCAACAGAATTATTTCTTGAAAATAAATGTTTAAACTGACAAAACAACGGAACATGTTTTCGAGTGTTGGAGTGCGAGTTAAAATTTAAAAAAAAAATGTACAATGAGTTTTCAAGGACCATGGAAGATATAACGGTAAAATTGTGATTTGTTTCGTTGATTAATACGAAAACATCTGTTAAAATCATCCGTTTTTTCTAAACAAAATACTGCATTTTAATTTCCCTCAATTTGGAGACTTGCTCTGCATGTAAATTACCACTACAACGTTCTTGCAATGGTCGTACATTTACGATTATGTTTGTTATTTTACTTAGTTTGCATTCTTTTGTGTCTCATATTTTCAACTAACTACCTCTGAAAGAATTTAGTGTTCACATATTCTTTGAAATATAAATTCATTTTGTTTTTTGTTTTGGAAAGTCACTGCACGAGCTGGGTTTGTGTATTCTAAGAGTCATATAACATGACTACATAAAAGGTTCTGCGATAAATGATGACTCTCAGAGAATGGATTCCTCGCCTTGATATTTGATTTTCAATCCAAATTTATACTAGAGAGAGAAATATTATTTCTCTTGTAGGAAATCAGAAATTACAATTATTTTTGCACGTTCTAAAAACTGAATGAGTTTTTTATTAAAGCATATTTTCATCTTGATTTATAAATCAATTATGTTTTTGCTTTCCATCTTTGGCTACTCAGTTCTGGCTTAACAATGATGTGTACTACGATTGATGTAATTTAAAAACAAATATGGTTGTTGCATTCAAGGGATTAATTGTGTCGAGTAGAGTATGATTAAATTTTTGGATCTAATCAAACTTTGTTTGAGATTTTTAATCTAGATTTACGCACAATTTGTTATTAAAATTTTTGAAGTAACTATGGGTGAACGACAAAAATAAAGAAAAAATATGCATTTCAGAGGCTGATTATTTGAGATGCATTGTACAATATTTAACCGACAAGATGACAGTATAATTGATTTGGTACATATTACTTGTATTGATTAAGAGAAAAATAAATTTGAGTAATCTTCATTGATTCAGTGTACATTTGGGAAAGCAGAGATCCTCAGAATAAAATCCTCGTAAAACACCATGTTTCCTTGTAACCACTGATTGAGAGAATCTGGACTGCTCTAAATATAAAAGTATGCTCTTCAATAATATTTACTTTCTTCAGTAAAAAGTAAAAGAAATCTTGATCTAATAATTTCATTCTTTAAATAATTTCTTCAAAAAAAAGGTTTTATTTTGGCTTGTATGACTGGAGTCAAAGTATGAGGATAGTTAAAGTAACCGCTATTATTCTTTGGATAGTCAAGAATCTTGAATATTTAATACGAACCATAATCGTTTCCAAACATGTGGAGAGAACATCAGCAATTATTCATGTGAAATCTGAGGAAATGGCACAGAGCGGGGCATGAAATATTCGTGTGTGGGAGCTAGGAAACGCCCCAGATCGCTTCCCTACGAAAATAGTTGCCATGGAGAGCGCATGGGGCGCTGTTTACTGCAATTCCCAGCGTCGCTGAAGTGAATAGTCAACAAAAGGCGACCTTGTGCGCAACAGAATACTTAGTTTATTAAAATAACAATCTTCAATGCAAGTAATTCATTCGATATATTAATGATTTACATGTCAGGCTTCGGCAAGAGGGATTTTTCAATAGTTGGATTTATTTAACTGATTTTATTTCAATATTATGCTACGCAATTGATTGTGTTAATTGAAAGAAAAACAATGACGTATTTAATGAATGATTTTCAAATATATATCACTGAAATGTGTGGAGATCAATTTTCCACATCTCTGCTACTGAAGCTAATGTTTAGTGTGAGTTAGTAGAACATAAATAAAAATTCTAATTTATTACGAATTTTATAGTAATTCGACCAAAAGACATTCTTAAATGTAAAGTGACTGTGTAGATGTTTAAAAAAATTATTCCAGCTAGTAAGAATTGAGTAGAAAATGCTGTCCATTGTTATTTCGTAGCAGTAGGGTGACAAAAATGATTGAAAATTAATGGGTTAAAATTGCAGTACTATCTGACCTACAAGTGTTCATTTAGTTTTAAATTATTATTTTAAGATTTTATTTATTTACTTACTTAATTTTCTTCTTCTTTCATGCTTGCATCTAGATAGAATAAAGAAAAGGATACTGATTTAACACCAATAATGCTATTGAGGTATCAGGGAGAACCTCATCATTACTGGGGAAAGTGAATTGTCTATACTGTTTTGTGAACCAGGAATGAGATGCATACGTGTCAATAACAGTGCAAGTCTGTATCTGTCAGTCATGAAGGGGAGAGATAAAAGCTATAATAAAGGTTCAGAAGTAAGGTAACAATAAGTCTCAGATTATATATTATATACTAAACTCTAGAGAATCGCATTTTAATTTATTCTTGACGGAATGTGTGTTGTATCCAACCCCAGGAATGGAGAAATATTTTTTTCGCCAAACCACGTTCTTTTATTCTATTCCTGAACTCGAACAATTTCAGTGCTCTTCAGGAATGAACGAAAAAGTGAATAATGGTATGTTAATGGTGAATTAATAGTAATGGTACATTTATGAAATAAAACCAAGACCATAAAAGAATCTAAAACTCTGGAGCGAACCCATTTAATTCTAGGGAAATACCTCGAGCACCGATTAGTCAGAATCCTACGAGTGGGAAACTGCAGCGGAAACGGCTACGAGTGGGAAACGGAAATACAGCTACGCCATAATTAGTCCGGCACTGAATTTGACAAAAAAAATTCCAAACTATAAAACTCAAATCATGTGTAAGGTGGTAGAAACTACAAGTAGTTATCATGCAATCTAATTATCCTCGCTCGTTGCTTTTTGAAAAAAATAATCATCGTATACTGGATCGCCGTGTCTCTGGGAGGCAACGAGAGTAAGAAAGATGTATGCATGCGAAGGAATGCTGTGGAAGTTGACGAAGAGTAGTGAAGTGGCCTCAAAGCATGAAGCCGCGCAATGTACTTGGAATGGTGGTGGCGAAGGGTGCAGGACAGCGTGGTGTGGGACTGCATGGTGTTGCACTGGAGTGGGTATGCACGGGAGTGGGTATGCACGGAAGTGGTGTCGGACGGGCGTGGTGTCGGACGGGCGTGGTGTCGGACGGGCGTGGTGTCGGACGGGCGTGGTGTCGGACGGGCGTGGTGTCGGACGGGCGTG
>BLKR01011958.1:0-25263 GCA_011170035.1 Teleogryllus occipitalis | reverse complement strand
CTGGAGGAGAATTCTAGCGGCCGGCTGCTCTGATCGGTAGTTTTCCGTGGTGTCTCCGATCAACACCAGGCGAATGCCGGAGCAGTACCCTACCAAACGGGGCACGGACCGCACGCGATCTGTCCTTCCCATTCCTTGTCCTATCCTCTCCCTTTACACACACACTTACTCTAACATGCACTACACAACCACATATCCCGGGAGACCGGTCGGGAGCTTAGAGCTTGTCCCGGCTGGGGTGGTGCGCCGCTGGTGGGAGAGTCCTGGTTAGGGGGAAGCCCCACTAGCCGACGGTAGGTCGGCGCCGGATCTCGCCATCCAGCGGGGGAAGACCACCGCCATCACCGAGAAAAAGCATGCACTACACTAACGATACTAATGACCAGAGCAGTTGAGGCACCCGGAAACATGAAAAAATCAATCAATCCGTCAATCGTAAAGTTCGAGTTCCGATGGTAGGATTTCCGACACTACCTAGATAGCTGGGTCGAATTCACTTTCTGCGTTGAGAAGAATTCTAGCTCTGATCGGTAGCTCTCCGTGGTTTCGACCACTAACACCAGGCGGATGTCGGAGCAGTACCCAACAAACGGGCCACGGACCCCGCACGATTTTCCTTTTCCTTGTCCTATCCTCACACTTGAATTGTACACAATTACACTTACATTTATTACACTACCACACACGTCGGCAGACTAATTAAAAGCTTAGCGCTTGTCACGGCTGTGGTGGTGCACCGCTGGTGGGAGATACCTGGTTGAGGAAAACTCCGCAAGCCGACATACCGACTGGCGACATATCTCGCCAACCAGCGGGAGAAGAAAACTGTCACTTCTGGGATATAAAATTACACTATACTTCTTCTTCTTCTACTGCATGGTTTGGACCTAGTATAGTCCGTTCCGGCTTCAGTCGGGTTGACCTCGGTCTGCCAAAATCTCTACGTCCCAGAGGGTGGTAATTGAGCATGGAAGTCAGTTACACTACACTTACGGGACTAATGATCATAGCAGTCGACGATCCCGGAAACTGGAAATAATCAATGATTTAATCAACCGTGTGGAAGTGGGAAAACCAGTGATTGGCATCCGCCTTACATGTCCAACGCGGGTTAGCGGGTGGCACTTCACGAACGTGCGTTGCCGCAAGCATGTGAAGGGGGGAAGGGATACTCCAGCGGGTTGCGTGGGAGGATGCGTGGCCGGAAATGAAGCACGGCCGCGGCCGGCGGGGGAGGCGTGGGCAGCTAAGGGGGGGGGGGACGGCGGCGGCGCTCCGTGTTAAGTGGTCTTTACGGATCATTTAGCGCCGAATTCGAGCCGCACTCGCGCGCGTTCCTAGCTAATTAAAAGCAACCTCTGATGGGCGGCAGTTGAGACCCCGCATTCCGTCGACGGCGGGCCCCGCCTCCGCCCCCTCTCGCCGCCGCGAGCCGCTCGCTCCGCGTTCCGCGTGCCTCTCTCCGCCCCAACACTATCGCGGATTCCCCTCCCCCGCTCTGTTCCGACTCTGCCGTGATGGGTTTGCGCGTAGTTTCAGAGGTGGTTGTTTGCTCCCTGGTTGCTGCTCGATGCTTTTGCATGATCGGAAACTGATGTTTTATGTTGAAATACGTGACTTGCTGTAAAGTTGTTAAGGGGAGGTCGTGGTTCAAATAATGTGTTGTCCAATTGACAATTTTTTGTTGTCGTTTCATAGGGGATTAGATTTCCGTTTAAAATTTGGTAACGTGTTTCTTAGACTATTTCTTAACATTCTTAGACTATTTCAAGATTATGTTTAAGTTAATCAATGAAATAGTAAGTTTCCTGCAAAGTTAATCGAAATATAATGCTTGTTGTATGATGGTGTAGAGATAGAAGTTAATTAGACTTAACCTTCCGCACACGCTGTTTGTTCCTCAGAATTCGAGCGTTGCGACGAGGTTTTGGAACTCTGTACCCAAAAAATGTCCAAGACCTCAAGAACGAGAGCGTTCGCCAATACACTCTAGGTAAAACAATTCCTTTTACCTTCGCGGATCTCCCAGAACTCGTCATTGCCCAACTTGCAATTTTTCCTACACCTTCTCTGGCTCCCCGCTTCCCCGCCACTGCCCCCTACGGGCCCGCCATCGCTCAACCCCATGCTGTCCCGCCATCGCGCGGACCCCCGCCACCTTCGTCAAGCCTCTCCGCCACTCTGCCACCGCGCCGCAGCCCTGCCCCGCCGCTCTCGCCGCCTCTACCCCGTCGGCTTCCGCCACCTTCGCCACCCCGTACGCCTCCGTTACCCCGCCGCACACACCGGGAGAGCTGGCTCAGGGCATCAACTCATGTCACTACTGTCCCTCTGACCGCGAGGTCCTAGGTTCGCGTCCCGACAGTGGCAGGATTTTCGACACTAGCTTGTCAGTCGCTGTCTGCAGGAGAATTCTTGCGACTGGTTGCTCTGATTGGTAGTTTTCTGTGGTTTCTTCGATCAACACCAAGCGAATGCCAGAGCAGTACCCTAACAAACGGCCTACGGAGCGTGCGCGATCTTCCCTTCCTCTTTCTTTTCTTATCTTCACCACTTACACACACACACACACTTACATGAACATGCACTACGCTACCACATGCCGGGAGACCTGTTGGGAGCTTAGAGCTGGTCCCGTCTGGGTCGGTGCCTCGCTTGTGGGAGATACATGGTTGGGGAAACCACGGTAGGACGGCGCCGGATCTCGCCATTGAGCAGGGGAAGAACATCGCTACCTACCGATAAAAAAATACGAGACTAAGGATCCTAGTAGTTGCCGCCCGGAATTACTAACAATCAATTAATCTATCAATCCCGCCGCCCACGCCACGCACGCCACCCATGTCTCCTCCGCACTCCGTCCCCCACCCCCGCGGAGATGCTCGCGTGTTGAGCATATCCCACACGACCCTCTTCTACTCCCCCACTGGCTCCCGCCGCCGCGCCACACCCCCGCCAAATCCCCGCCATAGCCCCGCCATAACTCCGCCATATCCCCGCCATAGTCCCACCACTGCCCCGCCACTGCCCCGCCACGGCCCCGCCACGGCCCCGCCTCCGCTCAGCATCCACGTCGCCACCGCTCACCTTTCCCACTTTCCCGCCACCGCGCCGCAGCCCTACTCCGCCATTCCATTGTCCCGCCTCCCCACCGCCACCACCACTACCTCTTCAGCGGCCCCCACCGCCTCTACCCGTTCGGCCACCCCGCCCCCACAACAACTCCCGCTTTCCACCCCCTTCCGTCTCATGCCGCCCGCTGCGCCTCCGAGCTCGGAGTTTGCGTTCACCGCGCGTGAGCGAGGGGGGGGGGGAGCGGCTGCCACCGCCGTCTTTGGACGCCAAAGCGCTCGACCCCGGGCGAGAGGTCGGGCGCTTCGCGTCCTTTGGGAAGCTCTCTGTGCAGATTTCCTCGTAAAAGCAGCGAATCGTGCGAGCCTTTGTTTTGAGACAAGCGCTTCCTGGGGGAGTGGAAAATCGTTGCAGTATACCATAAACGCTGCGATATTGATATTGGAAATTTCAAGAGTTTGAGACGTTCGTTATGTGTAAGCAAAGCGTAAGTTTGGGAGTGTGAAATTGTAGAATGAAGCATTGCAGTACCATTTCATTTGCATTCCGGTAAAATGGAAGACCATATGACGATGGCGATTGTTGGAGTAAGCATATGAAGACATACACCAACGAACACGGATTCCTGCAAAACATTCATGTCGTCATCCTTCACCAATTCATTTCAAAAAAATTTGGACTACGTAAATTTATCGATGAAATAAGAAGAATGAACAATAATTGTTATCCATTGCACAATATATTGTTTTCATTATCTAATATTTCAAACATTAATATTGTTGGCTTTGAAATTGAAATATGGACAACATATATTTTTTTCTTTTGTATTGGTAGATATAAAATTATAAATAACATATTGCGAAGGTTTTAAAGTATAAAAAATATTTTTTTATAATCCTAAGAATATTTTTAACCTATACGAATCACGAAACATTTAATTTATAAAAAAGAGAGAACATGTCCCTTGACATTAAATTCGCTATCGGCGCACTCTCCCCCATGAGACTTAGCCAGGCGTTGACAACAATGAAATACGCAATAAGACTCTGAGGTATGAAAAACATTCCATCGTTTGAATTACTGTTGCACAAAATTGTCAAATTCACCGGTGTCATTTCCCGAGTCGTAAATTTTCGTTGAACATGAACGCGATAAATTTACATGAAATTTAGTGTTTTTCAGCAAACTGTATTTACGTCCCCAATGGGAATGTTGCGCTGCTGTAGTTATTTTCTGTTTATCCACTCCACCAGAGGTCTTTCAAAGACAGGGAAGTTAGGGTCAAATTGTTAACTAAAATTAAATATGAACTGTTGATTATTGTGAAATAAAAAATTAATGTTAGTCCTGATTCAAAAAAGGAATATAATTTCCTATCTTGTCCGTATTAATTCCTGTTTATTTAAAAACCCGATAATAAATGAACTTACTTTTATCTATTTTCATATCTGCTATTCGAACAATACAATTTTAACTTTCTCACCCTTACTCAGTAATAAGAGAATTGTAATCGTGTGCCGGAAGGCGGTGACTTTTCATCAGAAATACGTATTGCCGGGCCCTAGTAACGACAAAGTGGATAAATTGTGATTCTATATGCAGGTAAGAAAGAAGTGATGCGTCTTCAGTATCTTGTGATTTGCCATTACATAAATTAAAAATAATACAAATTGTATTATAAATTCACATGCTCGCTGACTTACAAATAATGAGTTTGAAATGTCATTACATCTGTCACTACCTCTTGCCGTAAAGCCTGACTTTACAAAACCTACACGTTAATTCTAAGTATATCTGCCACGCGATTATATCGAACCCATAAACATTGTTGTATTCGTATTTTCTGAGTCCAGAATAATACTTATGAAATCCAATGGCTACGCGGTACTCTCATTTGTCAGGCATGTAAGCGTAAAATAACTTGGAAAACAACCTTCGCTTGTTCATTACTCGAGTTCGAAAAGGCACCGCAAAAACCTTAATATTAAATTTAAAATGAGGCATGATAAAAAACGTGGAACGGAAAAAAATTACAACTCGATCCCGCGCTTTTAGGCAGAGCAAAGTCAGTCTTCACGTCCCATTTTACCGCGAGGAGTTTTTTGTAGTTCCCACGCGTACTAAAAGCACGCAAATAATTCACGCTTATCTTTGCTGAGTGATGCGCGTCGGCAGTGGCAAAATGGATGACTCGCAGTTCCCAAAGCGTATATTAAACTCGCCTTCTTCAAACGGAACTGCGTGCAACGCAGGCACAAGCTACCTGCCCCACTGCGGAAGACCCAATTTATCGTGGTGTTGTTCTGCTCGCGCAGGAAACACACCCTGCTATTAATTATTTGCACTAATTACTCTTGTTTTTAAACGTTTCGCGTAGATGATTTAAATCGCGTAAAATAAACATGAGCCGCGCCGGGATAACAACAATATTCGACGTCCGGTCCTCAAAACACACGGCTCTCTCTCAGCCGGATGACACCAGGGCCATCACCCGCTTCATCACCGCCCTCCGCTGGGCCGCTTATTCAGCGCGGACTAAACATTCAAATTACTCCCGCGTTTCAAGAAGGAATTCATGAATGAAGAATATTTAATCAAATTTCATGAGGATGCATGAATTTTTCTTTCCTGCGCTTCCCCCCGCTGGCAGTAGTGCTCCCGCTGCCATCACTACCTTTCGTTTTTAGTTAACTCCACAATCTGGAAAATGAGAATTTAAATGTAGAGATGGAAAATAGGCTTTGTGTTTCTGCCGCGTGAGGAAAGGGAATGCTTAAATAGCTTAAATAAATAATTTGGTAATGTATCGAAGTTTGGAGTGCGCGCCACCTGTGTTCCGCCAAGACCCTTCGCACCGCCATCCGTTTGCTCCTCCCCCGCCCCTCATCGTCCTTCATCATCCCTCCCCTCCCGCCCCGCCGGTGCCCCGCGGTTTGCCCCGTCCCGCCGCGTCCTTCGGCTCCCCTCCGTCGCTCGGGTGCCTTTCCCGCCCCCGCCACGCCCCCCCGCCCGCCCCTGATCCCGTCCCGCCCACTCCCCGTCGCCCTCCTTTCCGCCGCGGACAAGTCCATAATTCATGCCTGGCGTCCGGTGGCGGTCCCCCCGTCGAGTGTTTCGCCCCCCGTGTAGCTGTGGCGGCGGCGGCGCCGCCGTCTACCCAGCGCGCCCTGTTGCAGAGCAACACGGGCCTCGTGGTCGGGGGTTCCCCCGCCGGCAGCACCGCGGCCGCCGCGGAGCCTGCATTACCCCCTTCCTCTTTTCAACCCCTCTTTATTCATCTCGCCCGCCCGCCCTCCCGCCCTCGGCGCGCCCCGGCCCCCGCGCGCAATTTGCCTCTGTCGCTCGCCGCCGTCGCAGCGTCGCACGAGCCGATGGACGCCCGCATGTTGCATGGGCCGCACCCGCATGCGCGCCCGCGCACGCTCTCGCGCCTAGTCTCTCTGCTTGTACACTTGCGGAGGAAATTTGAAGAAGGGAATTGTACGTTACCACGTACATGTCCAGTGAGCTAATTGGGACCCGCCCCCGCTTATGAGATCGAATTTAATATCTGATGTAAGTAGATCTCATGTACGTTTCACGGTACAAAGAAGGCGACATGTAAATTACTGGATGAAATAATCAGTTGGTTTAAAGTCAAATCGGATGTTTACTGTCAATAGTTTAATGTGAGAAACGCAATGTATTTAAATGATACAAACATTACCCGTATATACGGTGTTTCATTTAAGATGTTCTCTCCGAATACCTCCTGAATTGTTGCAGATATTGAAATGTGATTCTGACTAAAACGAACGTATTTGAAGGGCACATAAAATTGTGTATATTATTAAAAAAAGAGTTTATTAAATTTAAGAGATATTGGCACAACTTTGAATCTTTAAATATTTTCCATTTAAACAATCAAAGTCGTGTCAAGATCTCTTAAGTTAGTAAGATGTAGTTTAATGTGTTACATCACCGTATGTGTCCCACGTATGTGTCTTTTAGTGAAAACCACTACTCAATATCTGCAACAATTCAGAAGATATTCTAAGCGAACATTAAATGAGCCTCAGAGTATAATACTGTTTGCTAATGAGGTATAGTGGCTTTGTACAATTTATAAGAAATCGTCTACACAAAACTCCGTACGTGTGCTATTGCTGGAGACGAAATCACCACCATTCCTCCATCGAACAGATTTAACCAAATTACAACCACATTAAAAACTTGAAAAATGATATCCTGAACGAAATTATTTCCTACTAAATTTATTTTAACTACATTTCCAACAACATTTCATATGGACTGTTTTTTAGAAGTTCAAAATATATTTCAATATTTTTTCATTGTTAGTTGTTAAATGTCGTTTGTAAATAGTGCTTTTTTTCATTTCACATCACGATGTCTTACAGTAATATTGAAATTGCAAGTGAAAAATTGCTTGTATATTTCGCTACATAAAATACATACGACTGTGTAACCATAAGGTTAATCCCTCAGTACTGCACAGCCTGATCCACATTGGTGATGAAGAAACAATTTTATTAAACATGTGGGGTCGTGGTGAACGCCAGTGAAATGGGAGATGGTCAGCACACAGATATACAAAATATTTAATTTTAGGACATTATGATGTTTGAAAATATTATTTTGAAAATTACAAACTTTCTGTACAAGACCACATACGCTTGCGTACATGCTACTCTCTATTACAATATGTGATTGCTAGGAAAATATAACATAAGATGTAAGTTTAATTTTTTGTTTGTATTGGATGCATACTGAGCCCGAGATGCACATTATTGAGTTGATTATAGAAATAATATTTTTCGGGGGAAAACTCAATTATAATGTTAATTTCTTTGTAATACAGTCCTGTAAATATATCTGCATCACGCAACCCAAAAGAGGAATGAAAAGGCAATCTTAACGGCCGTCGACCGTTAATGAAATAAGTTGCCGGCCGTTAATGAAATAACAGTTGTTGGCCGTTAAAAAACCGCCTGAAATTTATACTATTTATTAAACTTCGAAAACAAATGACAAACAACATAAGGAACAAGCACAAACAAGATAAATGACACATACAAAATTAATGTTTAATAATTCATTTCAAGTATTCTTATTTTTAACTTATGGTTTCTCATTGTAAATCGAAATATTGACGAACAGTTGTTGTTATTATTATTATTATTATTGTTATTGTTATTGTTATTGTTATTGTTATTATTGTTATTGTTATTGTTATTGTTATTGTTATTGTTATTGTTATTGTTATTATTATTATTATTATTATTGCTAATTTCTAGTTTTCATTAAAGATATCGAAGGGGCCGAATTCGACATGCTTGAATCTCTTGATGTTGACGCAAACTTATCGCTGCTGACTGCTGAATAACTGCGTAGAAATTTTAATTATTTTCGATACAGATTATTCAATATACTTTTTCTACTACTTACGAGGACTCTCAACTTCCAAGTTTTTTCAACGAGAGCCGATCGTCACCATTTTCGACTAGTATTGCTTTCCGAATCTGTAAAATGAATTCAGATGTCACTTACTCTATAATGTTTCTTAAGTGAAATGTAAAAATGAAAAATGTTTTATACTAACCTTGATACGTCAATATTAGTAAACAAAGTTTCAACATTGAGAATTTTGTCCACCACGATGTGGGAGAGTACGTCTGAGATGTTCATTTGGCAAACGCTAGCATAACTGTTTCTTTTATATTGTCAATATTCTTTCATTGACGCCAGTGTTGAAAATCTTGGTAATCTTTTTCATACTTTATTTGGTTTTCACGTGTAACAAGTCGTAACTTGCACCACTTGCAATTTATAAAACAGCATCTTGAATATCCTCCATCTTTAAATGTGTAACATACATCTGTTTAAATGTGTCTGGAAACAAAACTACGCGTTTCCAACAACAAGAAAATCGAAATGACTGACTGCCGCGTCTGATCAAGACTATATTCAATATTGCAGATTATTTTGATCTGAAATATTGAAGAATCGAATCGAATTGAAATGGAAGATAGCATTGAACTCCTACGTATTAAAAGCAAATATATTTATTTAAATTATTTTTCTTATAAGAATATGGTATTACGAAAAGTATTGAACGACAAACGGCCAATAACACAAATAACAGACTGGGTTGGTTGTAAACCTCCGCTTACAAACTTCAACGTCTATTATTTGTTGTCCATCGGCATAAATGGCATTAATAACTGTAATCGAAGTTTATGATGTTGTAAAAATGTAACAAGAGCCGCTTTACAAAAATGTAAATCTTCGAGATACGTAATTACCATGGTCTTGGTTGATTGTAACGGTCGAAGATCGACAGGCTCTGTGAAGTTGGCCACAACCAACACCATATAATTATGAATATTTTTTGTTCATTTTATAATTGCCCAGGGGTGTCTCATAGCAGCGCGAAAATCCCGATAGGGGAATCCTACTAGACGGAAAGAAAATGTCTCAATTGAAGCAAGTTTCCTTCACCCGCGAGGGACGTGTGGGTGAAGACGGCTGTAATTGGTTTTCCTGCCGAGAAGCGCCACACCCTGGGTGCCGGAAGCACCAACACTCATTTCCTCCTCAGCTCTTCGATTTCTCTCTGATTCGAGCGATTGCCAAGAGCCACAGACAATTTGTTCAGGCCGTACGTTTCCTGTCGCGGGGGGTGTTAGTTAGGTCGCACCGGCCCCGTAGGTTCTGTACACCCAGGGCATCCCATTCACTCCGGAGCGCGGAGTCAAGCGGCTGGCGGCGGCAGGGCGCGGCAACTGGCCCAATTCGGGCCTGCCCCACGTTTCTTACAGCCACCCCCGCCCGGTCTCTGAAGGCGCAGCGAGGCGCGACAGAAAGCTCGCATTTTCTCCCCGCGGCCACAATGGCGCTAATGGCCTGGGAGCGGGCGGGATCGCGTGGGCGACGCCGAACTGGGGCGGGGACGGAGGTGAACTGGAAGCGGCGGCGACACTGTCGGTGATGGGCACACGGGAGGGGGCGGATGATGGAAAGGAAGACGAGGAGGGGGTGGCAGCTGAGTCGGTGTCGGTGGAGACTGTTGGACGCGGTGTCAATGGTGGAGACGGTGATGAAGGTAACTGTGAAGGTGGCGACGGAGAGTGTGTCGGAGGCGGTGTCGGAGGCGGTGTCGGAGGCGGTGTCGGAGGCGGTGTCGGAGGCGGTGTCGGAGGCGGTGTCGGAGGCGGTGTCGGAGGCGGTGTCGGAGGCGGTGTCGGAGGCGGTGTCGGAGGCGGTGTCGGAGGCGGTGTCGGAGGCGGTGTCGGAGGCGGTGTCGGAGGCGGTGTCGGAGGCGGTGTCGGAGGCGGTGTCGGAGGCGGTGTCGGAGGCGGTGTCGGAGGCGGGTGTGTCGGAGGCGGTGTCGGAGGCGGTGTCGGAGGCGGTGTCGGAGGCGGTGTCGGAGGCGGTGTCGGAGGCGGTGTCGGAGGCGGTGTCGGAGGCGGTGTCGGAGGCGGTGTCGGAGGCGGTGACGGAGGCGGTGACGGAGGCGGTGACGGAGGCGGTGACGGAGGCGGTGACGGAGGCGGTGACGGAGGCGGTGACGGAGGCGGTGACGGAGGCGGTGACGGAGGCGGTGACGGAGGCGGTGACGGAGGCGGTGACGGAGGCGGAGGCGGTGACGGAGGCGGTGACGGAGGCGGTGACGGAGGCGGTGACGGAGGCGGTGACGGAGGCGGTGACGGAGGCCGTGAGGGGGACGGCGATGCGGATGGAGACCAGGGTGGCGAAGGGGGTGGCTGCACGGGCGGTGATGCGGCTGGCGACGCGTGCGGTGACGATGGCGAAGGTGAAGAATGTAGTTGTGGAGGCGGTAGTTGAGGCAGCAGGGGAAGCTGTGACGGAAGCAGTGACGAAGGTATTCAGGAAAGTATGAGCGGAGGCGGTGCCTTAGGCGGGGTTGGGGACGACGACGCGTGCGGTGACGCGGGCGATGACGGTGGAGTGAGCGGGTACGGAAGCGGAGGCGTGGCAGCAACGGGAACGGTGCTGAAATGGTGACCGTGAGGCAGCCTTGCTCTTTCTTTCCTCCCCTGGCTCGTGGCCCCCTCGGGCGATGCAGCGAGGCGCCGCGCCGCGTCGAGCCGGGCCTCGCGACTCCTCCCTCGTCGCCCGGGCGCGAGTTCGCGCTTCCCGCTGCACTCGAGCGCCGGAGCGCCGCTCCTGTCAGTTGCCGCCACTTGGGCCACTCAGGGCCTCCTCGCGCCTGGCACTTCGGCGGCCTTCTGGCGGCACCCACCCCCACCCCACCCCCTGCCGTGACGCTTCCCGCGAATTTCTCGTTGCTCTGCCTCTGCTCTGTCTTCTTTCGTTGTTCTTTCCAATTCTAGACTATTCTTCCTCGCTCCTAACTCCATCCCGTATCTCTCGTTGCTCAGCCTCTGCTCTGTCTCCTTTCGTTTGTCTTTCTAATTCTAGTCTGTTCTTCCTCTCTCCTGACTTCACCACGAATCTCTTATGCTTTGCCCCTGCTCTGTCTTCTATTTGTGTTCTTTCCAATCCTAGACTGTCCTTTTTCTCTCATGACTCCACCACGAATCTCTTGTTACTTTGCCCCAGTTCTGTGTTCTATCTGCGTTCTTTCCAAATCTAAACTGTTCTTCGTCTCTCCTGACTCCATCCCGTATCTCCCGTTGCTCAGCCTCTGCTGTCTTCTAGCTCTTTTCTTTCCAATTCTAGATTGTTCTTCCTGTCTCCTGACCTCGTGTCGTTCGGTTCGATTTTTGTACCGTTTCTTTATTTCTCGCTCGTATGCAGTTTTCCCTGCGTGATCATTAATAGTATTTCGCGCCATGCCACGCTTCCGCGCGAATGTGTTATTATTTTGGTTCAGTTGTTTCTTTTTGTGCCCTTTCGAAATTCACACTATTTATCCACTCTCCTGAGCCCGTTTTGCACGGTCCAGTAACTTGTCGTTTTTTCTTTGTTCGCTCTCAGTTCCAGTTGTCCCATCATTAATATCTCTAGACTTGCTACGTATCCTCGCGAATTTGTCTTTATTCTGTTTTCTTCTATCATTCCTTTCTCAAAGTTAAACTTTGTTCTACTTCTCCCGATTTCGCTCCATTCCCTTTAGTATTCATCTGTCGTTTTGTTGGTTCTCAATTGCTCGGATCCACGCATTCCCATTATTAATATCATTAACCACTCACCTATCTCGCTCGGATTAACGTCGGCAAATTGACCTTTTATTGTGCACCATGAAACTGTGATTTTTGCATCACATCAAACATTATCACAATTTTTTTCACTCGTGTATCCTGTTTCCCTCTGTCGTGTACCTATAATTTTACACACTACGGGATCTATAAGCATCTCTTATTTTCACTTTTGCTTATTGTCTAGTCAGCCTTGATTTCCTCGTCTTCTCAATAATAATTTCCTTTATCTTTTTTTCTTTTGATTTCGTCATCCTGCGGATATCTTTGACGATCACTCATACCACATCATTCTCAACCCATCTTTGCCATACTTCTCGTCCAGTTCACTTCATCGTAGTAATCGTCTTCTTCCACTCCGTTCCTTCTATTCTTATACTTTTTCCTTCACCTTTTCCTCCGGAGTGTTCTCCATTGCGACGCGCGCCACCTTGAAGCGCCCAATCCTCCATCTTGGGGTCCGCACCGGCCTGGGCCCCGGCCTCGGTCTCCGCCCGCGCTTTCGTCTCCCCTGCTGTTGACAGAGGCTGATGGGAATTCACCTCACCGCGTCGCTAGTACCGTCCAATCGCCTTAAATCTCTAGCAAATACCTCCATCAAAGATTGCCGGCTCTTAGGGAGGCAGCGCGTCCCGGGAAGTGGAGGGAGGGGAGAGAGGCGAAGAGAGATGAGAAGAGCTGGCAGACTTTTCCAGGCGGCTGTTGGCAGATGGCTGCCGTGCGGGGTTTCGTAAATAGGTACATCGAAGGAAGAAGAAGGGAACGCCCCACTGCTTGGTTGAAAATTGTTAGGGCGAAACCCGGAAGAGGACCATCGAGTCATTTTTCAACTTGTAATTAACGTCTAATCATTGTGACATATTCTGGACTAACTAGGTTACTTTCAAAACTCACAGTCAGACAAGAAAAAAATGTATAAAAATAACATGTTATTATAATTTTATAAAATCGTGAATCAATTTTAATTAGAATCAATTAGAACTAATTTTAATCCAGAAATATGAACAGACAGGGTAAATCTAGGGAGCAAACAGTTTAAAAAAATGACGATTTCTAGTTTTAAAATGTTTCCAATCATGTTTTGTTGGTAAATTTATTAATCATTCAACTATGTGTAGTAAAAGGAAGAACAAGAGATTATGGAGGTTAAGAAAACATGTGCAGATTATATTTCTCCCCTCCTACATCACATACAGTTGTTTACATTATTTTTAACAAAATAAATCGAATCATAGGTTCTTTCTCTCTCTCTCTCTTTCAGTATATTGCATCCAGGACGGGGTATAGCCTAGATCTTGAACTTAAGATACGCCACGCTATCTAATAAATGTTGTAACTAGTTACAACAGATGTATACTGAGTAAGTAAATGGAAATCTTTAGTCTTTAACGAGTTTATTTGTGGTTTGTTCAGCCTGTACCATTTAACTTAATCCCTAAAGGGACGTTACCTCTATTTGAATCAATGCAATTTGATAATAATTCAATGAACCGCATGAGTACGCGGCGAAAATAAGCAAATGCAACGCTAATGACTAGTGAACGTGTTTCAAATGAGGCGATATTGCGCAGTGTTATTGCGAAGCACCTTTGTTAACTTAATTTTCTTCTCAGTCGTTCGTGTCAGCCTTATAATGAATAAGGGCAGTGTCAGTTTGTGTCACCACGTTGGTATACATACAAAACAGACACATCTGACGGCAGTACCGGAAGAGATTAAAACAAAGGAAATGAATGTTTTTGTACATTCACAATCGCCGATCTCGGTCAATCGATATTTATCAGAAAGGCCATGTCCTTCATTTAGATACTGTGCTCATACAAATAATATGTTAATAGTATTTATTGAACAGTTATTTAAAATTTTACTTAATGTTATTTCAAGCAAATTGAATCATTATTTTTATGAACGAATCAAAGTTATGTATGGATACAATATAAAATTAGCAAGACTTTCTTGGTTAATTGCGTAAGTTGTAATAGACGCTTTAATTAGGCGTGAAATACTTTATCAGTGGCCAATAACATGATATTTTGAAATATGGTTTTAATTTGATGAGGATAATTTTGTGACGTGGCAAATTTGAATGTGTTAGCCTTATTTATAATTCTTGTATGGATAAATTAATTTCCAGCGTCATGAACATTTCCCAGAAATGAAATTGATAAATACGCAATCAAATTATATATCAATTAGTCTACACACGCTATTTATGTCAAAATATTTAATTGCAGGGATCCATATAATTTATAGTAAAATATTCATTGGAAAAGCCAATACGCGGCTGAAATGTCCTCGCGACTGGGAATAAACAGTTATGTTCACATCCCTTTCTAAACTGTTTATTTTGGAATTGTCTCCTTTATGTCCAAAGAAAGTCGAAGGTTTGAACGTCTGTATAATTTAATGTCAGTGAAACATTCAAAGTAAATATACAGAGCAAAGTAAATTTAAACGTGTCATCCAGGAAAATATTGTAAATGGTATGTTTTAATTGTTCCGGTTATAACTTTTGTTTTACTTACCATTTTATTTCAGCAGTTTACTGTTCGGTGTATTGTTTATATTTTGTTGTTTTCACTGCGAGTTTTATATTTCAGAAAAGTTTTTATTTGCATTTTCCATGCGTGCCTTTTGATAAAATTTTATACATTTTATTATAAATTATTATCAGTATCATAGTGGTATTAGTGTGTCACTGAGTGGAAAACCAATGTAAACTTTAACAAATTCATTAACTGTCAAATGGAAGTTAAAAAAAGTACGAAAGCACGCAAAAACATTTATAGAGGTATGATTGGGAATGAAAAAGCCACTACTCCCCCTAAAATAAACACTGCAGGTGAGCGATGTTACGTTTTCCGGCATTTAATTATTTTTTCTTCCCGGGACTGAATTACAATCATATTTTAAAAGCAAATAAATGCAGATGCTGTATGTATTCAATTGCTCTTGGTCGTGTTTCGCAAGATTTCCTCTCCCGTACTCGCCTTTCCTCAATTCCAGAGCTTCCTTTATAGCTTTTCCCAGAATCACCTTTACTTTCTCCCCTTTAGTCGCTGAACCGCTTGCCCCCCCCCCACCGGTCAGCGAGAAGTGGAAAAGTTGCGTAATTTGTGTATAAATACGCCCAACTTTGGGTCTGGCAATTCACACTTCATGTATAAATAAACATTCTCAATTTCGCGATTCCATTACCCAAATGTGTCTGTATGTAAATGACTTGGAAAAGTAGCGCGGCCAGTGTTCCATTTCGAGGCCAGGGAACGAGGGTCGCGGCTGACCGCAACGCAGGGTCACCCCCATTCGGCCAAGGTGCTTATGTGGTGACCTGGTGTGCTTTTTGAAGCAGTGCGCGCGCACGCTAGTGCACACGGAAGGACAACGTTCTCTCAGATTTGGTGCGACTCGTGTCGCGTGGAAGGCCCCCATGGAAACATAGGCAAATTACTCGCGAAATACTGTATTAAATATAATTTGCAGTCGTGAGGTTGATTGTATGAATTACCCACAAAATGACAAAAAATTTAAATTAATACATTTTAAAAATATTTTTGTAGATGACTATCATCCGAAATTATTTCTTGCTGATATGATTTCACAAATAGATTTATTTGAAAATTATCCAAACCGAAGAACGGTTCTATTTAAAGCCTAATCGCTAATATATTAAGATATGAATTATTAATCAAATAAAATGGATTGCATAGAGTAATTTTCTGTATTAGAATATTAACAGAGGTTCTTGGTATCTTTACTTACGAACACTAAATGTAGCTTTTCTATCTCCCTTGCTGCATGTTACATTCAGCTTTTCACTTTAAATTCCTACTCTCAATTTTACAATGCTTTAATATATAATAATTGGTTGTCTATTTATTTCTTTTGTGAAATTCGGTATAGATTTAAAAATTGAATAGAAAAGGCCTTACTTGCTTGGTCAATATTGCTGTAATTAAAATTTTTAATACGTTCGGACAATTTAAATATTGAAAAATGGTTGTTAATTTATTCAAGTATGGCCTGTGCCTCTTGTAGTATTTGGTCTAATGCATGTAGGAGTTTTATCAGCAATATTTAATCATCCAAGTTAACGAAACTGCGTTTTTAAAACACAAACTTAGTGTTCTCTTGTTTGCTCGGAGCAATTTCCATATATTTTATGCTAGCAAAGTTACCACACTCACATCTGGTAATTTGAGTCTGTTTCCTGTCTCCAGCATTATTCATTCTTCATCACTCGTGGTTCTAAACAGAATTCATATCTCGCAGTTTGCAACGAGAAACTAACTTTACACTCAGACGCTGAGTGCAAATATTTCCTAACGTATCACCTCATTGTGTAATATGTTCTCACACACAATGTCCTTTGTGCATAGCACGAATTGCTACTAATGACACCATATTTCGCCAGAAGGTAACAGTAGTACTTGAATTCCTAGTAAAAACGTCAAAATAATTCTTTACTAGTACGTACAGTTTACAGAATTCGAGAATGTGTAGAATTGCTATAATCGAACGTATTTTAATTTCATTCACTGCCTTTTCACAGTGTCTTTGATTAATTCTCAAATTATCCGTTTACATCCTGATGAAGTCGAGTTCTGCTTTCAAACAGTAATGTTTTAATTTTCAACAACGTTTATCTAATTTTAGCAGAAATATGACATGAAGCTTGTATAATGATATTCAGCTCACCATTATTACTATTGAATTGTCATGTACGTTTCGCGCCCTACGTGTTCGAAAGCTGTGTCATACGGGTAAAGAGAAAGCTCGGTCGTGACAGCACAGCATCATCAGCGTTGCCTCTCGTCGGGCGAAAAGTTCGGTGTCGCCCGCAACCTCCATTCACGACTGGACGTTGCCAGTCCACCAGCCGTCACGGCGGAGTGGCGCGGCGCAAAAATTTCGCCGAAAGAGGCTCGGGGACTGAGGGAGCGGGGTGATGTTCAACAATTGGTGGCGGACACCCCCCTCCCGCCCCCTACGGCTTCGCTCGCCCATTGAACCCCCGCCCCTCTGCCGCCGACGCAGACGAACGCCCGCCCACGCCCCCACCCGCCGGCCCCGCCCCGCCGGGGCGGTGGCTCCCTTTGTGCGTCGGCCATGAAATGTGACGCGTGTCAGCGCGATTTCGAAGCAAACGAACCGCTGACGTAACCGACCGAACTGGTAATTAGGACGAAACGCAGACGAGTAGCGACCGTGGCTCGCTCTCCGCGCGCCACGCACGGCCGGCCGGCCGACCGACCGGCCGGCCGGCCGGCCGGCCCGCCGCGCCGACCGGAGTGTTGTCTCGGCGCCCACCAGGACTACACATTGCGCGCAGCTGGGCCGCGAATGCCTCTCGCCGGCATTTTGTTCACGAGTGCTTGTGACAGTGCTCGAGGATGGCCTTCGCAGTACGGACTACCAGCCTCGCCAACGCTGACGCTAGTCCTCTGATGGGCACGCGTAGCATGGTGTTGTAGCACATTATTGTTGTTTACCAAGCAATACAGCAATATTGCTGAGAGAGAGGCAAGATACTTCACTAACGGAAACAGTGAATGATATTTTTAAACTGTGGTTGCGCGCATGTACGATGAGGGAGAAAGATAATAAATGGTATATTCTAAGAATAATTGCAAGAATCCTAAGAAGATACGGCTCTTAACGGCAGTTGCATACATGATGATTTTTATTAAATATGTATTCACAGTCTGCTTATTTATGAAATATCGGTTATTTGCTTAAATATATTACGGATTATAAATTAAGGTTCCCCAACGGAAAATCTTCTCCCAATTATGCTTTGAAATGCTATAAGATAAACGTATGACTAAGTATTTAACGGGCGATATCTCTTAAGTCGTCAGACCCAGATTGTTTGGGTGGAAGATGGCCTTTTCTGGAGTCGTAAAATGGCTGACTTATCTCAAAGTCAGCATCACTGTTGACTCTGCAGCGACTCGGACCGTGAGTTCCTTGGGTTCGACTGCCGACAGTGGCGTATTTTGGACTCTTACCTATATTACTAGGTCGAGTGCAGCCGCTGTCTGGAGGAGATTTCTCGCGACCGCCAACTTTTATTGGTAGTTTTCCGTGTTTTTTCCCTATCAATACTGGACGAATGCGGGAGCAGTACCCTAACAAATGAGCAACAGACCACGTGCGATTTTTCTTTCCTCGTCCTGCCCCAGCTCTCTCCTTTAAGACGCATATTTACACTCGCTATACTGCCGCACTTGTCGGAAGACCGGTCAGGATCTTACAGTTTCTCCTTGCTGGGTAGGTGCTCCTCTGAGAGAGAATCCTGTCAGGGTAAATCCTCCGCAAGGCGATATGAAGTCCGACGCCAGATCTCACAATTCAGCTTGGAAGGATCACCGCCGCCTCTTGAACTAAAATATTCACTACACTGGCCATAGCAGACGACGTGCTCGGAAGCGTAAATCGGTCGATCGATCAGTCAATCATAGAGACATGTGATATTCAAATATCATTATTTAAATTAAAGCTCCCTGAGTACACTTGTCAACACTACATTGCGTGAGTTTCGGTAGAGATTAGGTTGACGCGAACGTTTGTAGACATTTAGAATCATTTAATGACAAATGTTGGTGACGAAAAGCGTGACTGTTCCTCGTGTCATACTAAATACATGACAACCGGGGAATCCCTGACATGGAGAATGTAATTCATGAGAAAAACCTGAGCGACTCTTATCTTCCAACATCTACGACTAATGTAAACTAAAACGTCTAGCTATCTAACCGTTGTGCTTTTTAATTTTCCCAGGAACTTAATAAACTTATTTTTAAATTTATTGGACTGACCGACCTTTGGCTTGACATGTATGGTTTTGCGTTCTGATTAGTTGCAGTGATATTTACAATAGTATAATGTTGCAAAGTAATGCAATTGAGATCCTAGTGGGGTTTGATTGGGTGAGGTGGAATTTTTAATAAGTGGATTGATAACAAAGAATGGAATCGAAGAAATATAAGGTAACAAATTCTTCGAGTCATGTGAATCTAAAACGAAAATCAATTTTCATAATTGACGCATGTATTTCCTACAGTTGGTGCACGATCCCTGGGTATCAACTTCATGAATAACTCATATGAAAATTCACTCTTCTAGTTCCTGACAAGCTATTTTTGAGTTTGGCCAAACGAGAGTTGTGGTTGATCGACAGATTTTCAAGTACGTATGTCACAAAATACACACATGTTAAAATTGGTGGGTTATTTATTTCAGAAGTCATATTACCACATTGCAAGTTTTCAAATTTATTTAAGCAACGTGGATAGTTTCAAGAGTTACTCATGCAATATGAGATGTACACGTCTTTTCTCTAGTGTTATAAACACTTGCTTTCCCATTCAAAACTGATGTCTCTATCATGTGAATAATATATCTGTAGAATCCCATATATTTTCCATTCCCTTTCCAGTGAACGTGATAAAGATATCGTGGAGGTTATATGTTGTGTCTGCGGACCTCAATGTACTACTCGATTTTTGCGTGTACAGGCTCCCACAACAAACCCGTGAGAACACGGACAAATGCCATCGATCCATCGACCCGCAACCGCACACCTCGGTCAGCCAGTGGCTCCCATTCCGGCCGGGCTAGCGTCCTGTGTCGACTGCCCCAAAATAATAAATTGGGCAGGTGTAACCCATCTCGCAGATTACGCGTTCAGAACGAATTCCTGTTTTTGCCCTAATCCAGTACGATCAATGTGAATTCCATGGTCATTGAGCGACATTTTCCTACGAAACGAGTTTAGGAAAAGTCTTGCTTTTTAAGATTTTTGAGCTATTCCAAGAAAATTATGTCCATTTGTAGTTGTAAACAAATGTTAATATAAAGCTCTATCAACAAATAACAGTAGAATGTCAGATCATTATTGCAATTAAAATATGTTTATTCCTTGCTTCAACTTTTTCTAGCATAATCAAATGCCTGTATGATTTACGTGTCATATTGAGTTAAATTTAGCAATAAAAATCATTGCTGAATCAAAATAATATATGAATGTTCGAAGTTCTGTTTGACTTAAGCGTGTTTTTATATTTTGAAATGGGTTTGGCACTTTTTTAAATTATGTTACATTTTTATCTTTTAAGTGACTTTGGTGGAAAATAAATGTATTGTTCCCACTTTGTAACGACTCTCTTTGCCCTCGTGAAGTAATTTACATTTTGCGTAATTTTTGAAAACTTAGGGTTTTTAATTAAAGTAGTAATTAGCCATTTACTTTACTGCAGTGTTCTCTATCACTACAGAACGTTGAAGAAAAAAAAAATAGAGCAATCTTTGAGACAAGCATGTTCACATATTTTTAAAAGATAGATACAATTTCAATCAAAAATTTGTTGAAGGCAAAACGATCTATCTGCCTGCCTACGTTTTTGTCTGTCTGTGGTCAATGCTAACGCCTAAACAATTCAGACTATTTTATCTAAAGTTGATATTCCTCGATCCTTTTGGAGGAAATCGAAGACTTGTGAGTTTGAAACAAGTATTTTTATTTTTGAGGATGCTTTACGTCAAACCTCAATAGAATTTCCAAACTATTGTAAAAAAATGACAACAATATTTTAATTATACTTTTTCCGCGGACAAAGAACGCTTAAAATCGGAAGGCGTTCATTGTCGATAGTATACCTGAATTTTGAAAATTGTAAAAGTTCAATCTTTTTCGACCTTTTCATACATATAGGATATTGAAGACAGAGAATGTTTTCTTTGATAAAATATGTTCCTCAAATACAGATCTTCAAATTAGACCATGTACAATTTTTCAAAAATATAAATAGTTTTTACATTATTCAGTGTGAAAAAGGCAAATTTTTAACAATTGTTTTCTCAAAACGGCTCCAAATTTGTCTTTAATTATTTTTCTGGGATAGAGTATTAGATCCTTAAAAATGGTTCAGGTCCCATTTTGGGCGAACTCTCTGTATTTTCAAGAATTGCAAACAATTAATATTGGTAATTATAATATTGATATAAAATTATATTGATAGAGAATTTTTTCCTTAATAAAATCTGTTCTTTAAAACTAGATTTTGAAATAATTGAACTGAAAATCTGAATTTCTCAAAATAGCAAATTCATATGTTCACTTTTTTTATTTCGTGCCCTTACTTCAAAAAAGGGGAAAGTATTGTAATTGTGCGACGGAAAATAGCAATTTTTCCATTAAAAACGTTAATCTAGGTTTTATGGGTCCCTAATATCGAAAAATCGATTGCCGAGAAAACGTCTCTGTTCGTCAGTGTGTGGTCAACTTAGTGACTAAGCAGTTTAGCCGATTTATTATGTTACTGAACCTGTTGTGATCGTAGATCACACAGTTGATAAGATTATCTCACTATTAATGAATTAGTTCAAAAATGGTTCAATATTAGATGAAAATGCTTACAAGAATGAATGAACTAACATGTCAGTTTCTTCGAGTATCGTGTTGAAATATGTTGACTAGGTATTAGACAAAAGCTTTACCACTTGAGTGAACTTGTACAAAAAAACCTTTACACTTGTTTCAAATTGTCCCTGTTAGTTACGTTGCAAAAATTTTTCCCATCCTTTACACACCAGATATTACTACTGTGTAAGGTAGTCAAGCCTGGTCTGGAGACAGTATTCAACTGTGCGCAACACAGGTAAATTCAAACTTCCGGTTATATTTTTGCTAGATAATCGCCATAAAACCATCACTGGCATAAGATTCACAATGATAAGTCATTTTAATTGGTAGTTGCCATCTCTTTGTTCCAGTAAATGTAACGAATATCTGTATATCTTATTGCACGCTGAATTATCTGATCAGGGAAATACAAAGTCGTCCACCAGAGTTCTGTGTTTTGCACTGGAGTTCAACAGTCTCACACCGAATACGCGGAGTTGTTTGTTTTGTTGTTGTTTTTTTATCCACCGGCTCTGCCTACTCTTCCGACCTTCTACCGCCACTTTCATCTAATGACACGTGTACTCCAACTCATACCGGCCTCTCTCTGCCCGTCCCGTTCTACGACCCTCAACTCGGTTGTTCGTTCGGCCTCCCGTACACTCTTCACGCAACCGCTTGTTCTCTCTCGATAGCTAACTGCCCATCCGATTATCCGAGCATACACAATGTAGTTGTCCAGTTTTAGGCCCGTTTTTACATAAAACACAAATTAAACTTTCGTCGAGTAATGTATGAGCTGTCAGATAAAGACTTCTGAAACGAGATAATTTTATGTAAATGTAATGTTTGAGTAAACTTCTTTTATGTGCTTTTTTATTGCATAATTTTATAGCATTTTGAAACCAGTGAAAAACGAGAAATGCAAACTTATAAGACTACTTAATTAAACGATTTTAGTTTGATTCTGGGTGACTTTTTTGTCTCATATATATAAATTCCAAAGTAAAAATATTTTGCATAAAAAAAAATAATATTTTGTTGAAAGAAGTTTTTGTAGAGTTCTTATGAAAATTCTTTTGAGACATTTGTTTATGGAAATTGCGGCGTTCAATTATTGTGGAAAGAAGGCACATCTAATTGTGCATGATAGTAATGTCCTCTTTGTTGATAACTGTCTTTTACGAGTGAATACATTTATCGATAATTAAAGCACATGTCTTTGGTTTTTTTGTGCGTTATAAATCAAAATCAAATAAAATCTGAATTATGAAATTTTATTATTGTTTGAAATCTAAATTATGAGGTATGACATTTATCTGTTGCAAGATTACGAGGATGAAGTTCATTACACAAAGTAAGTTTCAAAATTCACGAAACGACAAAAAGGAAGAGATTTGATAAAAATTGTAGCATATGTAGGTATTGGGAATTGTATTTTAGAATAAATGTTAAGTACGTAGCTGAGCTGAGAACACGCATGCTCAAACATGTTTTGTTATACTCCATTTCGTCGAATGTGTCACTCTGAACAGCATTATAATAAGCAGTCACTATCAAAACCAATATCACAATAGATATATAGATACACATCATATAAGAGCAAAGTCAGAAAAAAACTTGTATCAATTTTATTTTGATACTAAATGTATATTTTTGTCATATTCAGTTTATATTCACATATTATTTTATCTTAAGTGTGTATATTGTTTATAAACATTTCACACGTAAACATATTAGTCTTGCATGCAGGGATTTCTGCTATGTTGTTATCTAAGGATGTGTTCCGATATTGACGCTTTACGTATTGAGTAACGCATGCCGATTGCGGGGAACAATATTACTCGATGATACACGTCTCTAAATAATGGACTGCGTAAATATTGAAGGACTGGGATGTAACATTTACTGCAAATCGACGCAAATTCAATACGTGTTAAATATTCTTTGTTTTGTGTTAATTAACTAGGACAAAAAACTAGTAAACGAACACCACCAATCTCGAGTTCGTAGCACATTACGTCAGCAAGACACTTTGCAAATTAGACATTAAAAAATTTATTAGCTCAGAAGCTTCTTTGGAATTATTATTAATGTTTCTTTAATATGTTGCATTAGGATATATTTCTATTTATGTACTCACCTAGTTTTTTTACAAAATGTAATTAATCTCGTATGTCGCGTTTTCAGCCCGCTTGCCTTTCATTAGATTGATCGTTGACACTAATTTTCCCTAGCACCATATGAAAAATTATCTCTCAATAAAAAAATCCCAGTTCGTCCAAGGGTTCCTACTTTTAAAAATTGCTCCTACTGAAAAAAAAATGTTTTTCCACCATTTGGTTTGTCTGAACACCAACACAAAAGAACGTGTTGATCCCGAAACCTCAGGATCAAAACCACCCTCCAAACTCTACACCCACCGCCCACTCGCCTGGCCCTTTATTCGCCCACCCGCTCATTCGCACTCGCGCACGCACACGCACTCGATTTCACCCACCCACCACCGACGTACGCATGCACCACGCTTGCCCGGCCACGCAACCGCGCCAGCAGCGGAAAGGGTGCCCGGTGACGCCTCCCCCCTCGCCACACCATCCCCTTTCCCTTCCCCGCTCCCGTTCGCCCCGCCCCCCGCGCGTCGGCCAGCGGTCGCGGTTTGCCGACGCGATATACTGCACCGCACGATTCGCGCTCTCGATGCGCTCTCAATACTCGCTCGTGGCTTCGCTCGATGAGCACGCGAAGGGTGGGCGAGCGGGCGGGTGCGGTGAGGCGGGGGGAAGCGGGGCGAGGCGGGGAGGCGCGCGGGAGCAGGCGTGGCACGAGTGCGGCGGGGGCGGACGTGGCGGCGGTGCGGGGTGGCTGCTGGGGCACAGGCGCTTCTTGTTTCACGCGCTGCGGTCGGCGCCCTCTCCGCCTCTCCCTCCCTCCCTCCCTCCCTCCCACCCTTCCTCCTCCACCCGTGCTTCATCGCTTCTCTCATCCCCTACTCACACTCTCCTCCCACGCCGCCGTCCGCCGCCTCCCCCAACCACTCCCACCGCTGGCGCTGCTGCCGAGCGCGGACGCGTTCGAGCGTGAAATTCGAGGGTCGTGACGCGCTATCGTCGATTTTTTCCGCGAGATACAGTTTGATTGTTTAGAAAAACAAACGGCCCTCGCACCTCGTAGCCGCGATATGCGGCGAATCGCCCGCGCCGCGGAGCCGCCCCGCTGCTCGCCGTCAGCCGACCGGAGGCGCCCTCGCCCTCCTCGCACTCCTCGCACTGCCCGGAAGGGGCGGTCACGGGGTGCCCGCTCAAGAAAAATGGGGGCACGCTACGAAACGCCTTGTCTCAGAGTTCCTGGGCTCTATTTATTTTATTTTATTTATTTAGTTTATTTACTTTATTCAGTTTATTTAGTTTAGTTTATTTCGTTTATTTATTTTATTCATTTTATTCATTTTTCACTTTGCACAAATTAGGTCAAATACCAAATACGCCACATACAATACGTAGTATGTACTGCAGTAATTTATTATGCTTGTCTATAAACAATGATTCAAAAGCTTTTGATGTTATGGATCATGATATTTCACTTTCAGAATTACCTTCGTAT